>JAMWET010006096.1:0-25700 GCA_024036415.1 Prochilodus magdalenae
TTAATGAATATTTTGGTCAGGAACAGATGAATAATATCAAGATTTACAACAAAAGGATTGGAATGGAAAGAAATCAGGAACAATGTGAAAATAATAACATGGTGTAAAGAAACAAACACTGTTTAAATAACTGGTCTTTTAGTCTGAGGGCTCTGTGTCCTCTCTCTTTCCTGCACCTGCACCAATCCTCCACTATCTAACTTAGGGAGTACATATATCCAGAGCTCACAGACTGGCATTCCTTTGATGTTAGAGGTGCAGCTTGTTCTCTCCTCTAAACTCCCTCTTTAAACTCAGTGTGTCTTTACACTTCAGTAACCTCAGCAGATAGTACATCAAATATGCATCATCACATCTAGAACCTGTTTTCAGTTCTGACTCTGACAGTAAAAGAGAGGAGCTAACATTGATCTTCCCCTCAGAGTGACCAGTAGTCCAGCGGTCCACTGCTGCTCCAGATAAAGAGAGATCTGGACAGTACAGAATTACCTCTCAGACCACAGCAGGATATACCATACATTACACACTTACATCATAAACAACTCAAGATATACAATTTAACTAGCAAATGTGATTAAGCTCTATATATAATCATCATCCTCCTCATCCTCATCATCATCATCATCATCATCCTCATCCTCATCATCACCATCATCCTCATCCTCATCCTCATCCTCATCATCATCATCATCATCATCATCATCCTCATCCTCATCCTCATCATCCTCATCCTCATCATCATCATCCTCATCATCAATCATTATAGACTTGCAAATAATACTTAAAGGTGAGGGTCACTTCTTTTTGGAGGGGCGGAGTAACATTACAGTCATACAGCACAGTTTCACAATTCCACTTCCTGTTTGTACAGCTTTTGTAACTGTACCCTCTTCTATAGTACTCAGTGAATAAACATTCAAAATCTCTAAATCAATAAACTTTAAATCTGAATCATTCAACTCATTCTGTGTTAGGACACAAGAACAGAGCGTGTCTGACACAGACTGTACCTGCCTGTGTTAAATATGAAACACACTGGTAGCATTAAAAGTAACATGAACCCTGTTCTCCTTACCTGAACACACAGACCGGTTCTAATATATAACACACTACATGCTGATGTTAACATCTGCACTGTGTGTAACTCACTAAGACGGGTAGACTTCACACTTCCTGATATTTAGGTTGGGTAAACTGGGGAGGGTGTTTAATACTACAGGGTCCTATTTGAGACGTGTAAAGCTGGAACAATGTTTATACTCTTTAAAGTAAGAGCTGTAATCTGAATCTTTCTGTTTGTGCCTGAAGAAGTTTGGATGGCATTTCCTGAGGAAGGACACTGGGCGTGGTCTGTCAGTCACACTGATGCTTCTTTGTCTGAGACTTCTCCACGTCGTCATAGTCTGCAAATACAGCAAATATTTCTCAGATAAAAATCTCTCATATCTCTCAGATGAAATAGCGCGTCTGTACAGCTCTGTGTAGGTTCTGTTTAGCTGCTAACTCGTAGCTCATAGCCAACTTAATTTTATACCTGTTCTTTCCAAACTAGCAGTGCTTATTAATTATCTCATCTCATCATTTTCCACTGGTGGATCTGAAGCAGCAGTTTCTCTGTTTAGCAAACGTTTATTCATTCATATCATAATTAATTAATCATAATTAACAAATATTTTTTTAATTGTTTTATTTAACTAGGGAAACACATAATACAGCCTTAATACATTCTGATTAACTTTCACCAGTGTGCTAAATTGACATCTTTAACAGTGACTACTGCCATTGAAATGTACTGATGAAACGGATGAGATATTGCTGAATACAGTATGACATCTGGTGTCACTGTAATACTGTCATGAGAAAACATGCCATCTCCAGCAGTTATGTTTTCAGTCATGTTTTAAAAAGTGTTAGATTTTAAAAATTTTGTCTTTTTCATTTAAAACACTTTCCTGGTTAAATTTGCACTACACAGTATTAGCTTAACTTTGGTAGCTACTCTGCTATTGAATATGAAAGACAGATTATCTAGGGCCAAGGTTCTTGAGCCTTTTAATTAATATTTCAGACCACAAAGGAATTTCACTAACTGTAAACTGAAATGTAACCCTGCAAAATATTGTCACCTCAACCCCCTTCACAGTGTGCTAGTTATCTCACCCACCACAGTTCTCTAAAACCACCTAAGTGGAGTACTTCATTGTTGACCATCCCATTTAATACCCAATAGAGTTCTGAGTGTTTACACAATGAATGCTCAGTGTATACACAGTGTCTCCCTGTTCATGTATTACTGTTGATTTATCATATGTCATAAATACTGTGAACATGTTTTCAGCAGAATTCTTCTACACTTGATTTAAATGAGACCTATAATATCTTTCTGTTTTTTCCCCATGTAATGTAAAGAGTTAGCCAGAGGCACAAACTCTCTCCACAGAACCCACATTCCTCTGCCTGAAACGTCTCAGTGTACTTCCAGCCCTTTTCTCTGTTACAAGGTGATGTCGTCTTGTAACACAGTCCTTATTGGCTGCTAGTAGAGGCTGAGATTGTGCCAGGAAGCTGCTGTTGCTTTCAACTGCTCTGGGCAAAAGCACTCTAAGATCATTGGAAGGGGGACTAAAGACACAGGACCTCTAGCAGAGCATTTCAGACAGCAGGTGAGATGTACAGTATGTAAATAATTATGTGCTTTCGGAACACTGAAACATGGAAATCTGTTCCAGCAGGCCACAAATATAAAATTATGAACATTTATAGTAAACATAAAGGGACCCATTTAAATCACTTCCTTCTCCGTTCACACTCACATTTGGAATTTGTGGTGTGCACCAGATCAGATCAGCCACTCACCTTTCACCCCTCTCACATCCTGTCTAGCACTGATGACATCATCATAGTTCTCTGGTGTGTCTAGTAAACCAACATAAGAAGACAAATGAAAACAGTAAAAAGACAAACCTGAGATCTAAAGCTGAGTTGAAGCTTCAGTGTAAATGATTTATCTACATTCAGTAAAACTTACTCATCATAATGCTGGAGTTCAGTCCAGAAACAGCATCATCATAGTTATCTGTCATGTCTTCTGTCAGAATGTAGATCAATATCATTAAATCAGCATCATCAGTGACTGTGTTCATGTTGGAGATTACAGGCATAAAAATAAAAGGTTTTTATAAGACCATTTTTATTGAACAAATATTCAATTTTCTATCCATTTCTATCTTTCTGAACCCAAAAAACAAACCCACAACAGAAACACACCTGCTGCACCACCAGAGATCTGTCCAGCAGTGATGACATTACCATAGCTCTTTGCTGGGTCCTCTTGTGCTGATTCACCTGAATTAAATAAAAGCAGACTGACTTTACAAATGACCATCTCTTTCCCAGCGTGCTGCTGAAACTGTCCTTCACACTTTCATTTCTAGCTGCTTAACCCTTTCACATTCAGCAACTCCCACATTTAAATCCAGCCGTAAGACATCTATTCTGTCTTAGATACAGTCTTCTTCTATAAACGCACTACAGCTCAAGGTATTTCATCATCTGTGTTGTGGCTTTTATATGTCTGCCATTGTTGTGTCTTCTGTTTAGTTTGTTGTTATGTGTTTAATGCATATATTAATTTTATTATGTAAGCATCTTTATGTCTTAAAAAGCAAGATATAATGTCATATATAATTATACAATATTATATTATTAGTTAATAATATTAATAATAATAATAATAATAATCATGCAGATGCTTTTAGACTTTTAGACTTTAGCAGAGTCTAAAACAGTCCTTAATATAATAATCTAATAATCATAATACTAATAATTATTTAATAAAATATTGACCTTTGTGTATTAATACCATTTTAAACTTATCAATAATTCTAAATGTATTATCTAAAATATCACATTAAGTACATCACACTAGAACCTAATGAGATGCACAGCAGTGGTGTAGCAGCCACATACCGGAGATAAGCTCATCATCCACATTCTCATATCCTGAATGCTGTGCTTCAGAGAGGACACTTCCTGTTAGAGGAGAACAGAACATAAACACATTCAGAATACAGAACCTCCCACAATCGACTAAGAGCTGTGGATCTGTATGAACTGGGCTGATTGCAGAAAACTGTAATAGCCCAGCTTGTACATGGCACTCTCACCCTACGTTCACACTAGGCTATAAGTTGCTATAAGTGACCAAGTTTGTCACACAGGGGGTGTGTTCTAGGCTGCTCATGTTGTTGTGAGTGGGTGAGTACAAAGTCCAGGAAAGCTAGTTAGTTTTTAAATCACATATTTTATTGATGAACAAATCTGTATGCAAACCTCACTGCTTGTGTTATTGGTCTAGCTTTATTGGTGTAGCTTTACTGGCTAACCTAGCTAGCTATCAAATTACTTAACTCCCCAGAGACACAAAGATGCTTATGAACTGGGAAATATGGAAACGGTGATTATGAGCTCTCTTTCATGTTTACTGTTGAGAATAGAAACCAGATGATGGCAGGAACAAAAAGTTCAGAAGCAGGGGACCTCGAACTCCCATGTGTATGACCAGTTTGGATAAGTTGCCAGTGTGCGTCCTGGCCACTGAAGAACAAGGTGAAGGGGAGCTAACAAAGTCTGCAGGGAATCAGATGGACTACAGTCTGTAATTGTAAAATTGCAAAGTGCATCTGTAAAATAAGTAGAGCTGATAAAATAGACAAGGAAACAGTGTAAACACAAGGAGGGGCCTAATGAAATAGCCAGTGGGTATATATGTTAATTATATGCAATAAGCCTCATATTAGACACTCCATATATCACTCACTCCTTCTCTTCGACTCATTTCTTTTAGTGTTGTATCTGCGGTCAAGCTCCTCATAGACTGCCTCAGGAGGCGGTTTACGCCTCCTCTTAGAGAGCACTGTGAGGGAGACAGAGAGGAACATGGAGCCAGTTCAGTAGAAGAGAAGACTGATGACAGACTGAAGGACTAATGATGTTTAGAGAATGTACAGAAAGTGGATTGTAGATGATCTCTGAATCTCTCTACCTCTCCTGAGCCGTCTGTTCTGGTACAACAGCACAACCAGAAGCACTAAGGCCAGGAAGAGCAGCACTCCCAGAACCAGGAGGCACACCGGATAGATGGACGGTACAGCAGTTAAAAGGGTTTGTAGAGTAGGGGTTGTTTTCTTCTCAGTTTGACCAACTGCAAAAACAGGATCTTTGTTGATCATTAAACAGTGTATTCAAAACTTTTATAAAATGTGCTTTGAGACGAAAAGAGTACCATAGGAAGTGGTGACTGTTGTTTGTGCAGTAGTAGAAATTTCTGTCAATACTGAAACAAAACAAAATAAATAATTTAATTAATAAATAAATCAATCAATCAATTAACAATTAGTCAACAACACACAAAATGCAAATATATATTCACAATTTTAAAACTGAATATGACAAACTAATATTAAAAACTAATAATAGAAATTGCTCAATCAAGATTCAATAGTTTGTCATATGCGCAGAGAAACAAGCAGTTGCACTGCACAATGATTTATTTTACTTTGCAGTACTTCCGGGGCTAAATGATCTGAATAACAGAGGTGTGCAGGCTATAAGAGGCTGGTTTAGCATGAATACTCACACAAGATTTTAATAATCACACAGCGTCAAACTCCCTTCAAAAACCTCCACCTTGATCCTGGCTGCCCATCAGCAGGACATAAAACAACTGCGGTGACGGACAGAATGTGTAAGTGACCAACTAAATGATGGAAAGGATAACTGAGTGCATTGGTGTCTGAGTCTCTGAGTGAGTGTACAAGTAAGTAACCGTGTGTGTGTCAGTGACCGAATAAGTGAATGACTGGGAGATTGAGAAACCATGTAAGTGACTGAGTGAGAGAATAAACAACTGGGCAGCCAAATGACAGATACAGTGCATAAAAGAATATGGTATTAATATTCAATATTGTGTATTACGTTCTGACTGGTGTCAGAAACTCCAGCCTTCAGCAGACATCTCTGACCTGTACAGGTGACTCCAGCAGGCTGCCTGTGGGAGCAGTCAGTGTGGTTCTTCAGGGAATGAGGACAGTCCCACAGGTGAATCTCATTCCCTCTACACTTCACTCTGTTCAGCCAGACAGGTCCTGAACCCGCACCAAACACAGAACTCCCATCAGCACTCAGTGCCGGGCCACAGCCCAACTGCCTGCAGACCACCTGAGCATCCCTGATGTCCCACAGATCATCACAGATGGACCCCCACTCAGCATTATGATACACCTCCAGCCTCCCAGAGCAGCTTCCATTTCCTCCACTCAGCCTGAGAGGAAGGTGATCTACATCACACACAGCATACATGAAGAGATATTGATTAATTAGTTGAGTCACTGAACTCAGCAATACCGGTACATAATACAATACAAACTGTTACTGTAATTAAAGCTTACTAATTAAAAATCCCTTTATTTTCATGTGAAGTAGAATAACACCTAATGCTTCCAATCAAATATTCACTAGATCTGTTTGCAGTAGGTCTTACTTGAGCACTGTCTGTGATGGAGAGATGAAGAGCATTTCAGCAGACTTTGTAACACACGATCATTTTTATCTTCTGTAAGTATTAAAAAAAAAAAACATAGGTTTATTAAAAATATCATTATATATTTAATACTTCAGACCATTCAGTCCTACAGACTTCATTCCGTATTACTTCACCTTCCTCATACATTCAATATTTACCACAATTTTCCTTAAATTAATATATAAAATCACCAAAAGCTGCAGACCTGAGCAGGTAATGCGAGCCACCTCAGTGTAATTATTACAATTGTTCTCTCTCCAGGGTAAAGATGGACAGTGCCACAGAGTGGAGTCATATTTTCTACATTTCAGATTATCCAGCCAGTTAGGAGCTGACTCCACTCTTGCTTTGGACCAGGATTCTCTGCCAGATCTTCCACAGTTCAGCTCCTGACAGATCAAACTGGCTGTTTCTTCATTCATCCCATTTACACACACGTTACCCCAGGTCCCATTATAGAACACCTCCAGATTCCCCTCACAGCCCTCAGTGAGTCTGATCTCTTTATACTCTGATAAAAGAAAGAATTTTACTGATGTTTATCTTTTAACTTTTAGATGTTTTTACAGACTTAGTCCATGCATCCATCCATCCATTCATTCATTCGTTCATTATGAGGCTTTGCTTACTTGTGCAAATACCAATATAATTTTACCTGAGCACACGACTCCTACATCCTCCTTATGTCCACATTCGTCCTCTCCACACAGCTGGAATCTGCAGTTCCACAGAGACGTCTCGTTCCCCTCACACTCCACCGCATTCAGCCATATGGGTCCAGTTCCAGGTCCAAACTGGGCTGGTACTGGGGCACTGAGGGCCACTCCACACTGCAGCTGTCTGCAGACCACCTGTGCATCCTTAATATCCCAAAAGTCACTACACACTGTCCCCCATGAGCCGCTGTGGAAAACCTCCAGCCTTCCTGCACAGTCTCCTCCAGAACCAACCAGCCTGATGGAGCTGTGAGCTGAATTAAACTTACCTACACACACACACACACACACGCACGCACGCACGCACGCACGCACGCACGCACGCACGCACGCACGCACGCACGCACGCACACACACACACACACACACACACACACACACACACACACACACACACACACACACACACACACACACACACACACACACACGTGCACACACATACACACACACGCACACCTGTGAAATTACACCTGAATAATGTTAGCAACAATGTATTGGTCCTCTATAGCAATTCCTAGCTCGGCCACTTCACACATCTGCAACAATACAGTACAGTTTGGGGGTACCCCCCCCCCCAAAGTACCTCAGTGAACTACTTCACTCATATGACCCCACACGTGCGCTTCGCTCTCAAAATAGCGGCCTGCTGACAGTACCTAGGTTCAGAGGAACCACAGCAGGTGGTCGAGCCTTTTCTTGTGTAGCCCCGAAACTCTGGAAGCTTCTCCCTTTATCCGTTCAGGAATCAGACACACTCTCTACATTCAAAACTAGACTCAAAACTTGCACGAGCATTTAGCTGACACCATCTGTCTACCGCTATAATTTACATTTCTCCATAAAGGGACCAAATACCCAAACTTCTCCCTCTTACCTGTCTTCCCTATGAGCGGATCATTGCTGATGGACAACACTGAGGGGCTACCAGCACAGAGGAATCCTCTCCAGGACTCTCAGGACTACACACACACTTTATTCAACAAGTTACAATATCTACTTCTTAATCCTTAATCCTCCTAATCAGTCTCTCTCTCTTTCTCTCTCTCTCTCTCTTTCACTCGCGCTCTCTCTCTCTCTCTCGCACTCTCTCTCTCTCTTTATTTCTCTCTTTCCTTCTTTCTCTCTTTCTTTCCTTTTCTTAGTTAAGCATGAGAATTTCTTCGGAGTGATCACATCATAGCCCCAGAGCAGCTAGAGGCACCTGAGCATCAGCGCCACTGTGGGTCTCTTGCCCTGTTTCATCGCCCAGCATGACCAAAACCTCTACACTGACCAGCGTCTGGCTCTGATCATGAACTCTATCTAAGGGTCGGCTCCATCTTGCAGTTACTCCCTCCTGGACTAATCAGACTGGATCTAATCAGACTGGATCTAATCAGACTGGATCTACTAGATGTTCTACTCCTGTTAGTTCTGTCTTTCTCGTCTCATCCAGGTTTGACCTGAGGAGGTTGGGTTCCGCCCTTGAGCCTGGTTCCTCTCGAGGTTTCTTCCTTACTCAAGGGAGTTTTTCCTCACCACTGCCTCTGGCTTGCTCAAGGGGGGCTTGGACCCGGTTTTCCCCCACCCCACCACCCTCAAATGTCTGTACATTAACTTTGTGTTTTTTCTTTTCTTTTTTCTTTTCTTTTTTTTTATATAACAAATTGATTTTCTGTGAAGCTGCTTTGAGATAATGCTGGTTATAAAATGGGCTATACAAATAAACACTGATTGATTGATTTTGTGGATTACCTTGACTCCTGTTAGCTTCTGTAGAGTTTTGCAGCTGTATTCTCTAAAAATGTTGCTGACCATCTGGCAGAAATGGTTAGCAGTTAGCCTACTCTGTAGGCCAAAAAAATCATAACTCTGCTGCTGCCTGGTCTTAGGATTTTCCTGCATGATTTTATTTACAATTAAAAGCTGGGGCATTTACAGGGACAGCTTCAGCCAAGGAAAGGCCACAAAAAACAGCCAGTGTCCCCAAAAAACAGGGACATTTAGAATAATTAGATGTTATAACACGTACCAGAGCAGGTGACTGAGAGTGGTTCTCCAGAGCTGCAGTTGACTGCTTGTGGGCTGCTGCAGTTCCCCAGATGAGCTTCACTCCCAGAACAGTTGAAACGCGTCACACACATGTGGCTGTGTTCAGGACTGGATGGAGAGGAGCTGGAGAAGCTGAACACAGAGCCACAGGCCAGCTGTCTGCAGACCACAGAGGCCACAGACCCACTCCAGGAGTCCAGCAGAACTCTCCTCCAGTCCTGCCTGAAGTACACCTCCAACTCCCCCTCACACTCCATCCCTCCAGACAACCGCACTCTTCCCTCATGTAACACCAGAGAGGAACCTAAAGAGGAAAATAATCACAATATTTTTGAATGTGATTGACATCGGCAGACTCTTACAGGCTGTTTTGTACATTTACATGAAGTTCACAGTTCAGCGCTCACCATTACAGATAAGTCCAACGTCCTGTTTATGAGAGCATGCAGTTCGACTCCATGATGAAATGGGACATTTTGACAGGTGTGTTTCGTTCCCCTGACAATCAAACACATCAGCCCAGATCCGGCCACTCCCCTCCCCAAACCAGTCTGACCCCACCACAGCCACAGCACTCCCACACTTCAGCTGACCACAGAGGACACTGGCAGCTCTCATATCCCAGCTTACATCACACACTGTGCCCCACTTACTGAGGTACTGAAGCTCCACTCGACCAGAACAGGAGTCAGAGCCATTCGTCAGTTGAGCCCCTGTATGACCTGAATTAACTTCATATTAGAGAAATTGAACTAGATTAGAGATACGGTGCACTGTGACAGTGGCATAGTTAACCAAACCTTTCACTTAGTTTTGAATTTTGATACTTTACCACCACACACCAGTCCCACATCACTGTCATGGGAGCAGTTGTGTTTGAGTGAAGGTGATGTTGGACAGGAGTAAATCTGAGATTCGTTGCCTCTACACTGAAGCTCCTCTGACCACACCTGACCCTCCCCTCTTCCAAAAGCAGCTCCTCCCAGCACCTCCACAGGAGGCCCGCAGCCCAGCTCTCGACACACAACCTCTGCATCCTGCTGGTCAAAGTCAGTATTACACACTGTCCACCAGGTCTCTCCATGAAGCACCTCCACTCTCCCAGAGCACAGATGAGGACCATCGATAAGTCTGGATTTTCTGTGACCTGTTTGTATTTGATTGACTTTAGTACAATGCACAGAATGGTTTACTATATATAGCTCTCTTGTTGTTAATGCAAATATTTAGTCTAACTTGCCTGAACAAATAACTCCAGCATGTTTTTGAGTACCATAATGTTTACCCCATCCGTCCGATTTACAGTTCTTCAGTGTAGACTCTGATCCAAAACAGTCTACACCATCCATCCAGATTGGTCCTGATCCTGGTCCAAAGTGAGCTTCACTCAGGGCATCTACAGCCTCTCCACAGCCCAGCTCTCTACACACCACTGCAGCATCACTCGAATCCCAGTAAGCACCACCCACTGTTCCCCACTGTCCTCTATAAAGAACCTCCACTCTCCCAGCACAGCGACTGTCTCCATCCACAATTTTCACACTCTCTGTATATTGGGGTATTGGGGGTACATATGTGGGGTGTGTATATGTTATACACCATGTATGGCATGTTCATATATCTGTTAGAAATCACATTCTTGAAAAGATAACTCTTACCAGCACACACCAGACCCACATCGCTGTCATGGGAGCAGTTGTGTTTAAGTGAAGGTGATGTTGGACAGGAGTGAATCTGAGATTCGTTGCCTCTACACTGAAGCTCCTTTGACCACACATGCCCCCACCCTCTGCCAAAAGCAGCTCCTCCCAGCACCTCCACAGAAAGCCCACAGCCCAGCTCTCGACACACAACCTCTGCATCCTGCTGGTCAAAGTCAGCACCACACACCGTGTACCAGGACTCTTCATTAAGCACCTCGACTCTCCCAGAGCAGCGAGACCCACCAGCTAACCTGACTCCTACAAAAAAAAATGAAAATACATAGTAAGCAACACGGTTTACACTTAATTAATACATATTAGTAAATGTTGAAATTTAATGTTGATGTTATTAATTTGTGACTTGGATACTGCAACACTTCTAAAAGGAACACTGAATATGATGCGGTACCTGAACAGATGACTCCAGCGTCTTTAGCATGACCACAGTTATGTTTTCCCCAACCTGCTGATCTACAGTGCTTCAGTGTAGGCTGGGTTGATCCTTTACAGTCCACATCATCCATCCAGATTGGTCCTGATCCTGGTCCAAAGTGAGCATCACTAAATGCATCTACAGCCTCTCCACAGCCCAGCTCTCTACACACCACTGCAGCATCTCTCATATCCCACTTATCACCACACACTGTTCCCCACTGATCATCATGCAGAACCTCCACTCTGCCGGCACACCGACTCCCACCATCCACCAACCTCACACTGTCTGTACAAAAGAAGTCAGAAAGGTCAGAGACAAAGGTTTTACACAGAGATACATAGAATCAGTGGGCCATTGTCAAAGCTTAGTTGTACACAGTAGGGTGACAATACTGAATTTACACACACACAACTCGAAATACAACCCAGAGAGCACAGAGATTCTTAGAGAGCACATCAGACAGACTGGTGAAGATACATCTCTTACCAGCACACACCAGTCCCACATCACTGTCATGGGAGCAGTTGTGTTTGAGTGAAGGTGATGTCAGACAGAAGTAAACTTTAGATTCACTGCCTCTACACTGAAGCTCCTCTGACCACACCTGACCCTCCCCTCTGCCAAAAGCAGCTCCTCCCTTTTCCACCGTTGCCTCCACAGGAAGCCCACAGCCCAGCTCTCGACACACAACCTCTGCATCCTGCTGGTCAAAGTCAGCATCACACACTGTGTACCAGGTCTCTCCATGATGCACCTCCACTCTCCCAGAGCAGAAAGAACCACCAACCAGCCTGACTCCTGAAATATTATCACAAAAAATCAAAGCTTATGTAGCACTGTATGATAACTGACATGTTGTTGTTGAGATGAATTTTATAGAAATTAACTGGTGAGAAAACCAATAATAATAATAATGATGATAATAATAATAATAATAACAATAATAATAATAATAATAATAATAATAATAATGATAATATTAATAATAATAATAATTATTATTATTATTCACTTAAACTTTGTTCTAGGGCAAAAAATACCAGTTTTTCAGTGTGATCTTTTGAACCCCACTACATGTTTCTAAAGACATAAAACTAATGCTGTTTACAGATTGTAAAAGCCCATGTAGACCTTAATAATAATAATATTGATAGTAATAATCATTAGAAAAATTAGGTATATGCTGTTGAATGAAATGTAAAGGCATGTACAGTATCCTTAGATTGTAGTTCCGTAAAACCTACCTGAACAGATGACTCCAACATCTTTAAAGTGATCACAGTTATGTTTACCCCACCCTGCTGTTTTACAGTGTTTCAGTGTAGACTCTGGTCCACTACAGTACACATCATCCATCCAGATTGGTCCTGATCCTGGTCCAAAGTGGGAATTCCATGCTATAGCTACAGCCTCTCCACAGCCCAGCTCTCTACACACCACTGCAGCAGTACTCACATCCCAGTTGTCATTACACACTGTTCCCCACTGATCATCATGGAAGACCTCTAATCTCCCAGCACAGTGCCTGCCACCACCTACCAACCTCACACTGTCTGCACAACGAAGACAAAAAAACAATACACATATTGAAAAAACAATATTTCACTACCTGACAATGGCAATGTTTTATGGAATTAAAACGACCCAGTAACTAATGTAGCTATATCTCTTACCAGCACACACCAGGCCCACATCACTGTCATGGGAGCAGTTGTGTTTGAGTGAAGGTGATGTTGGACAGGAGTGAATCTGAGATTCGTTGCCTCTACACTGAAGCTCCTCTGACCACACCTGACCCTCCCCTCTGCCAAAAGCAGCTCCTCCCAGCACCTCCACAGGAAGCCCACAGCCCAGCTCTCGACACACAACCTCTGCATCCTGCTGGTCAAAGTCAGCATCACACACCGTGTACCAGGACTCTCCATGAAGCACCTCCACTCTCCCAGAGCAGCGAGATCCACCAACCAGCCTGACTCCTGTATATTACCATTGGAGAACAAAGATTATGCATTACACATGTTTATAACTGCCAGTAAAGTGTTCATATATGCCTGTTTAAATTAAATGTGGCTTTTATAATTACTTTTCACAAATTAAATCAGATTAGACTAGATTCAATCTCATGTTAGCATCTATTCAAATGCAGTTAGCATCTAACCAGAAGTGCAAGTACAGTATTATTTACATAAAGAGCCGTAATAATAAATATATACATATATAAGCATATCTATATACATATATATATGAATGTATAGAGCAGCATTTACAAATGAATGTTTCAACTGTAAGAGTAGTGCAAGTAGACAGTATGTACACAATGAAAATAACATCTGAGGTAGAGATAATATAAGAACACTATGTAAACATGAGTATACAGTATGTAAACAAGCACAACAGAAACTGTCTATGCATAATCAATTTTAATGCACACCAGTAAAGCTGTTTTACATCCAAAGCCCTAATTATTAAAAGTCAGCACCCAGCTCTGTAATTATTAATAAGAAAGAAAAAGCAATTAAACATTTTCTTAGCTTTAATTTTACTGTGAAAATATAGTATACTATATACTGTAACGAGGACAAGAGAGATGAGGTTTTAATAGGAACCACTGTCAGTAAGAACAGAAACCAAAGACATCATAAAATAAAAGAAACAATACAACACCACTAATAACAAGGACCAGAACAACAGAACAACTGACAGAGAGACAAAGCACTAAGCAAACACAAGGGGAACCAGTAAGAGTACAAATACGCAGCAACACAGGGGCACATAGTTTCAGCTCCACACTCTGTTCCGGTTCCCTGCCCCTCCTTATAGCTACACCCTCACAGTTCTCTGCTCGACCACCTTAAACAAGGCTGCCACTGATTCCCTTTTTGCAGCTGATTAATCTAATGTTCCATTCCACCTTAAATACCACAGCTTGTTCAGGTGCCAGAAAGCAGCTGCGATACCATTTAAGGCAGAACTGAAAATTCACAAAGCAAGCTTCAATTTATTATTCTTATTTTCCATTTAAGGTTCAGCTAATTAATCACATACACAATTTTTCAGAACCCTTTTCCCCCAACTGAATAATAAGTCATTACTGAGCTGACTATAAATAGACAGGGTAGCATACAGATGGATTATTCCAAGTGTGTTTAATTATATATTAAATATTACCTGAACAAACGACTCCTACATCTTCAGAATGACCACAGTCATGATTACCCCATCCTGGTGTTCGACAGTGCTTCAGTGTAGACTCTAATGTACTGCAGTACACACTATCCATCCAGATTGGTCCTGATCCGGGTCCAAAGCGTTTCAGTGCAGTTATAGCATTTCCACAGTCCAGCTCTCTACACACCACTACAGCTTCACTCATTCCCCAGTAATCACCACACACTGTTCCCCACTGTCCTCTATGAAGAACCTCCACTCTCCCAGCACAGCGACTGTCACCATCCACCAACCTCACACTGCCTGTACAACAGAGAGAGAGAGAGAAAGAGAGGGAGAGAGAGAGAGAGAGAGAGAGAGAGAGAGAGAGAGAGAGAGAGAAAGAGAGAGAGAGAGAGAGCAGTGATATACACATACGTGATTTTTACGTTAAAATGAAACGAAGCAGAAAGTGCCTGGTTCAGACAGTTCTGCCGGGTTGTGTCTCTATTTCTCATTTTTATTCTGTGTTAAAGGTGTGGACGAGTTGCTGAGTTTTTTTTACCAACCAGTTGAGTCATGGCACCCCATTACCACTAGTTATAATAATCCATTTACCACATACACCCTTCTTTACCACTAGTTATAATCACCCATTTACCACATACACCCTTCTTTACCACTAGTTATAGTCATCCATTTACCACATACACCCTTCTTTACCACTAGTTATAATCACCCATTTACCACATACACCCTTCTTTACCACTAGTTATAGTCATCCATTTACCACATACACCCTTCTTTACCACTAGTTATAGTCATCCATTTACCACATACACCCTTCTTCTCACTACTGTTGCTTGTTTCAAATGTTTTAAACTTACATTGTATCATTGTAATGTATCAATGTAGCTGAAATGTGTTGGATTATTCACTGTATATGTTTAAATGAAGCACGTTGGCTGACTCACACTAGTGTTGTGTGTATGTTGTGTACATCAGCCCCTCACCAGGCATCAAAACAACTTTTAATAATCTCAACAGTATCAACACAGTCTCTGTGTCTAGAGAAACAGACAAAGACCTTTTCTCTTATTTCATTTGGATCCTGAAACTGAGAATTACCGTAGTTTGTAGCTGTAAAGGAGAAAACATACCCGTTCCATTTTTTAAATTTATTTGAGTCATTTTTAAATTGTAAATTATAAAGTCATACGCCAAACCATATTATAATCGTGTGATCTTCTAAACTACTTATCCTCCTGGGTCTCTGGGGGATATGGTGAGGGGACTGCTTAGACCTAAGCCAGCACTTATGGGGTAGGAAACACTGTAGACAAGCTGCCAGTCCATTGCAGGCCAAACACACATGCCACGATCACATGTAGAGGGCAATTCAGCATCTGCTATTCACCTGACAGCATGTCGTTACAGTGTGGGGAAAGAACATGAGACCTCCACACAGAAAGAACACTGGGCGCCCCAACCAGTAACTGAACCCAGGGCCTTCTTGCTGTGAGGCAACCGTGCTACTTATTGTGGCACAATGCAAACCTATCATTATTATTATTATTATTATTATTATTATTATTATTATTATTATTATTATTATTATTATTATTATATTAATAATGATACATGATACATTCTCTCAGTTTAAACTTTTGATCTGTGATTTGTGTTCTATTCTGAATAAAATATTAGATGTTGGCACCTCCACATCATTGCCTTCAGTTTTTATTCACATTTGTTTAGTGTCCCAACTTTTTTGGAATCCGGTTTGTAATTATTATTAATATTAATATTTGTAGCTGTAATAGTAGTAGTATTATATATTAAACACAAGAAAACCAGCATCTATGGTATAAATAACCCAGCATGTGTTTGTCCAGTGTTTACCCAGTGCTGGGATGCAAAATAACCCAGATTGGTGCGTTTTCTAGCCCAGCATTTTTACAGTGTTACATGTTCGTTTTACTCTTCGAAATTATGTGTAACTAGTGTCAAGTCATAACTTGATAAAAGATAAAAACAGAAGTAGAGAACAATATTTATAGGTCATAAAAAACTTACCAGCTGTGGAGAGAGTGATTGTGGAGGAAAGAAGAAGGAGAATCACACAGCTGTCCATCTCCCTCACCTGCACACAGTCTGTTCAACTCAGCAGCAGAACAAGCTTCACCTCCTCTACCCCAGAGAGACTGAAAATACTGAGAGAAAAAGAGAGGGGGAGAGAGAGATAAGCTCCCCACAGCCGCCAATCACACTCACTATTACCTTATTAGAAAGAGAAGAGGAAACCATCAAACACTTTCAGTGACAAATCAGAGGAGGCATTTTCTCTCCCTCCATATATATCAAAAGAGCGTCAGCGCTGATGAACAGAACTCCACCTCCGTCTCTAGAGGAGTGTGTGTGAGGAGAGATGCTCACAGCAGTGTGGTGAGAAACACACTAACATACAGGAGACTGACTTCAGAGAGTAAACACTCCAGTGTAATACAGCACTAATGCTGCACCTGCAGAGACACACTGATAACCATCTCACACACACACACACACACACACACACACACACTCACACGCTGCTTAGAGTAAAATATAGATTTTAAAATATCAGTTTATCCCTCATAAAAGTTTAAGACTTGAAATGAAGAAATGTTAAGAACAGGCCACTACTTGATCATTTGGTAAATTAAAAAACAATAAAATAGAACATGACGAAGGATAATCAAAGGATACAGTATAATCTTTTGAAAATAATATTTTCCATCTTTATTTAATTTTACTTCATTTTAATTTGACTAACATTTATTCCAGTCAGGTACTTTATACTGTTACATCAAGTTTAGGACTTTCCCCACTCATCTTACAGAAACACTTCAGCCACTGTAGTACAAATCAGTGTCACAGTTCGGCTTTAATGCACTTTTGATTTGAACTGTTTAGGGCACTAAAGTCTGATATCCTTATACAACTTATGTTTAACAACAACAACAACAACAACAACAACAACAACAACAACAACAATAACAATAATAATAATAAATCAATCAATCAATCAATCAATCAATCAATCAGTCAATCAATCAATCATATAAAATGTTTATACCACTTTCTTCAATTTAAAACATTTTAAATTCAGTTTCCAAACAGAATAACAGACCATCCCAAGAAGAAATCAATAGGACTCATAATTTAGGATAAGTGTGATAGTAGACTTCTGCTCTGTAATATAAGAAAATGAGGAAAACAACACTCTTTCTCTAAAACCAGAAAACACCAGGGAAATGATAGCTCATCCAAGGAGGAAGGTGGAGCTGCACACACCGCTACGTACAG
Organism: Prochilodus magdalenae; assembly: GCA_024036415.1. NCBI lineage: Eukaryota > Metazoa > Chordata > Actinopteri > Characiformes > Prochilodontidae > Prochilodus > Prochilodus magdalenae. The sequence goes on from JAMWET010006096.1 coordinate 17,965, forward strand.
GTCAGACAGAGGTGGAGAGGGTAAAAGCCTCCACATTCTTTGCCAGTTACATTAGTGGGGATCTCAGCTGGTTTCACAACACACACCAAATCAATGAGAAGTTCCAGCAGCAGCTGTACATCCTAAACAGCCTGAGGAAACTCCTACAGGTGAAGAGTGAAAGCGTCCTTCCTAGCTCCATCTGCAAGGTACATTTCAGGACCTGCATTGCCCTCACTACAGGACATTTACCACACCAGGTTCATCAGGAGGCACTCAACGTCATCAAGGGAACATGCACATCCTCAAAACAGCCTCTTCACATTTCTACCATCAGGCAGGCAATGCATGAGTGTTAGCGTCCAGAGTCAACCAACAAGACTACGACGAGCAGTTTCGAACAAAGGACCCATTCATAGGTTTGTGAATATCTCTGTCCACACTGCACTGTCCCAGACCCATGCTGAATCCACCCACTGCCACTGTAACAGCATCATTGCACTGGATTGTACTTTATGCACTATTCATAATTCTGTTACTGTCATCTTTACTCTGTCATACTTACCTGTATATACAAGCTACACTGAATTCTCTTATCACGCTTATAAATAATCTTATATTATATTTATATTAATATCTGGGTTTTTCTAGCACTCCACTATCTAGTAAATTCATAATTTGATGTCTACAATTTTATTAAACTTCACTTGTAATTCTAAAAGTAAAGCTTCAAAATAAGGGCAACCTATGAGTAGCCCTGTCTGAAACTTCTATAACTGGTACTGCACAATCCACTGGAGGGTAAGTGAATGCGACTCCTCACTGATGGGCATGTGAATATTTTGTAAAATGAGTTGAAAGCCATGTTATGAGTGTTCACTGTTTCTCACCACTCATTGTAAACACACCTGCAGCTCCATCAAATGGACTTATCACACCTTGCTCAGGACATTACTCCTCTGTGTGGTGGATTTTGTTAGGTCTCTGTTCCTTATAGTGCTTTCCTTTGTGATAGAGGAAAAGTGAAGGGGACCAGGGGTCAAACTGGTGGTGGTGTGAGAAGGAAGAGAACGTTGAAACGTCTAGCACCTGAAAGCAGTAAAAACATGAGCGCATTGTTGAATCCTTTAAAAGAAAAATAATGACTTGATAAATGACGATTTTCACAAAAACTGTTCACTTAGTATGTAAATATCGACGTTGTTTTCTATTCTTTTCTCTTTACTTTCTTTTTCCTAATAAAACACTCAACAAAACCACGTTCCCAATTTCACATTTGCTGCCAGCACTTGCCGCTGGGGAAAGCTTAGGGGTTTGAAACTTGCTCAGAACCCCCACCAAAAAACCCTCATAATGTGTAGAGATGCCATGTCTGCGAGTGTGAAATAGTGAATAGTATATTAAACAGAGGCTTCTGACTGACAGATGAGTGACGTTTAAGGATGAACTTAAGGATGGAATTTCAGTGTTTGGAACTAAATCGTGTTACACAGAAACACAGTTCCCCCCCCCCCCCCCCCCCCCACTCTTTATAAGGAAACATGCAGCTGGGTCAGTGTCCTACCAAACACCATGTCCATTTAGAAAGGGAAATGAGTCCTTTAAAGCACACGTAGTGTGGATGACATTCCAGTCAGCGCTTGTAGTGTGAGAGCATCCAAGCAAGCAGGGTCAAATAGGTCTTACAGGCTCAGCAGAGGAAGAGCCAAAAAGTAACACCATTAATATACTCACATTTATATGATGTCATACTTAGACACCCTTGTAAGTTAGACAATACCCTCTTACACCACACAATCACATCACTATTGAGTAGATGTTTTGTGGGCAGTAGCGATCCCGGCCTAATAAATGATGATAAAACATACTGAAGCATTAGGTATGATATGCAGTACCTCTGGAGATGGTTGAAGTAACTTCACGGAGAGGGGCTTTTGTTTTTTTTTTTTTTGGATCCCAACACTTGGCCCACAGTGAGGGACTCATGGCCTGAGGGAACAAGGCATTCAGCAGCAGTCAGCATCAGATCTAAGTGTATCCAAGAGTTTAGCAGATGTTACAGCTGATTAGATACAGTGTCAGTGGCTTACCCAAGCTAGGAGGGACAGCTTCCTGGAGATATCCTCACAGCATCGTCATTAATCATATTCTCAACGTTAACATCATTCAACTGTTTAAAAAAAACATAAATCTTGGTATCAATATTAACATGTTTCGTAATCTCCAAAACTAAAAATGCTTTAAGAATTAGAAGTTAGAACCCATTGTACACATGAATGGTTCCTTCTGTGCAGCTGAAACACCAACATAAGACCACACACTAGGAAACACACACTAGGGGGCAGTGAGTAACACTTGACTCAAAGCGCTGGGCAACCCGGCTTCCACCACAACACCCGGGGAGCGTTCTGGGGTTAGGTGCTTTGATCAAGGGCACTTAAAATCGTATTCCTGTTGGTTCAGGGAATCAAAACGGCTGGTTAAGCTAAACAGTCTCCCTAAAATCCAAGCCTCTGAACTGCCAGGTCTGCAGATTCTGTATTCACATATCCGAATATGGATCCCGACAAAATCACAACCTTACTCAGTCACATCGAAGCCCATAAGAGCCAAAACTAAAAGCTCTCTGATATTGGACATTATCAGGAGAGGAAAACCAGTTAATTAGAAAAGATCCAGTATGTTTGGAAGACGGTGCAGTAAAAAAGGAAGAGGATGAAAAAGCAACAAGATGGATACAATACAAAAGAATCATGGAACCATTCATATCAGAAGGATGGACACCCAAACAGACTCCTGCTAGAAACCCCTTCCATATATTAGCCAAGAGTCAGAAACAGATGAGTTGTAGGAGGTCGGGTGCATTTTTGGCTTCTCATGATCCAGATATCCCAAACACATTCAGTGACTGATCAGGTCTGAAATTGGAGGTGGTCAGTCCGTTGTTGTGAGAACACAAGCAGCTTCTTTGTCTTGATCTGTAGTGTTTCTCCATGTATTGGCTTTTTGCGACAGCCCACAGTTTCAGACTCATAGCATAAGAGTTCTCATAGTGGAACAGAACCTGTGGATGTATTCTCTCAAAGGATGCCACATTCCAGATCACATACAAAAACCTGAGGAATCATCTCAAAATCGAGTCAGCTGCACTCTGATTTCTGATTCTGTGCTCAGAAGTTTATAGGAGAGTGTGCGGCTCTGCTCCTAAGATGGTTCAGCAGCCATCATGTTGACGTAACTTTGCTGGTAGATACAAAACTGTATAAAAACTGAGTAAGAGTTAGACGTCTGAGTGGGTGAGGTACAGACTGGTTGGTCGCAAGGCTACTAGTAAATCTGCGGGGAGCAAAATAAGATCAAAAGGTCCTGAGTCAGGAAGGAGAGGAGAGGCAGCTAAACAAGCCTGGGCCAGAGGAGGTTAACACACACAAACAGCTAAACAGCCATGAAAACATCAAAGACTTACTGTGAGAACTTGTGAAGAGCATGAGCTCTGCTGTAATGGTAATGGGTAATGGTAACTTTTGAATGTTCTGCCAAATTGAATGTCCTCAAAATGACTCTCCTGCCTTCCTCTCCTTTTTGTTCCTCTTTGTTTAGCAAGTTTGTCTCCACAGTGTCTCATGAGCACACTATCCTTTCCACAGAGAATGCTGCAATAATAAAAGTGTTAGGGCAACAGAAAGATGCAGGTCCAGATGGCAATCAGTGACAGGCTCCTCAAGTTCCTGTTCAGATCAATCTGTGCGGGGTAGTTGAGCACTATGTTCAACATGACAGCCTGAAACGGGAAAGAAGGAGTGCCACCAGCTGTGGAAAAACATCTTGTGTCGGTACCTGTGCCGAAAAACGCAGGCCACCCAAAAAGGACCTTCATAAACAAGCTACAGACCGGTGGCGCTGACCTTCACAACTGATTGAAGTCCACTCGGAGAGGCTGGTTCTTTACCCACCTCCATCTCTGGTGAAGATCATCCATGGACCCAGCCAGTGTAAGTAGTTGTATGATGCTGCATCACTTCTACACAGAGCTCTCTTCTACGTGGAGAAACACTGGGAGGCACTGTGAGAATCACCTTCTTTGATTTCTCTCAGTGCTTTTAACACCATACAGCAGGGGCTCCTGAAGGGACAAGCTGGAACATGGTGGTGTAGGAAAAGTCACCTTTCAGAAATGGATTACTGGGACTACCTCACCAAAAACCGACCACAGTACCGTGAGGGCACTGGGACTGGTAGTGTTCCTGACAAGGTGGGTCAGTAGCACAGGGGCCCCCTTCAGGAAGCAGGTCTTGGCCACCGTTCCTCTTCACTCTGTACACTGCTGACTTCATGTACAGCTCCACCAAACGTCACCTCCAGAAGTTCTTCCGACTGACCTCGGCGATCGTTAGGCCTCATAACAAATGAGGAGGGACAGCGAGTACAGAGAAAGATTCAAGACTTTATGGACTGGTGTCTGCAGACCCACCTCCAGATAAACACGCCGGGGAAGAACCAAAGAAATGGTTCTTTTTTGGTTGGATTTCCGGGCAGTGTGCAGACAACCCCCCCTTCATTAGATGAACATCACGGGGAATGGACGGTCGAGAAAGTGGGACTCTTAATAAGTACCTGGGTGTTCATCTAAACAACAAAACTGGAATGCGTCAGTCACACACTACTGCACTTCACAAAAAAGGGCCAGAGCAGACTTCTACCTACTGAAGGAAGACTGACAGGGGAGTGCAAGGGAGCATCTCCTCAAGACCTTCTTCGATACAGTGGGTGGCACTCTGCCATCTTTTACGGAGTGGTCTGCTGGGGCAGCAGGCATTCTCGACGGCAGATAGGAAGAGACTGGACAAGCGTTTAAAGACAGGGCCGGCTTAGTCCTGGGAAAGCCCTTAGACCCAGTGCAGGTGCGTGAGGTGACAGGAGGATGTTATCCAAGATGTGCATCCATGCTGGAGGATGGACTACCACCCCATGCATGAGACTCTGGCAGCACTGGGCACAGCTCCTTCAGCGACAGGGTGCTTCACCCCAAGTTGTTTGAAGGAGCCGTATCGAAGGTCCTTCCTTACTGATGCTGTTAGACTCTACAAACCAGCACTGCTCCCAGAGGACCACACAACATCACACACTTAAAACTACACACACTCACAGGACCACACACACAACACACCACACTTACAACTACACACACTCACAGGACCACGGCACCACACCCACTTAAACTACACACACTCACAGGAAAATAGAGCTGTTTGTCTATGTAGCCATACTGTGCAATACTAACAATGTGCAATAGTTTTCCATTCTCCATTGTGCAAATAAAGAATAAATGTGCCAATTTATCTGTAAATATTTCGGCATTTATCTGTAAATAAGATCCCTCCAGAGGTTCTGACTCGTTATATATATATAATGTTTATATTGTTGTTCTGTTAACCTGTCTTATATTTTTTGTAATGAGTAACTTGCTATCTCTTTGCCTGCTGTAAACACGGTAATTTTCACCCACTGTGGGACTAATAAAGGGATTATCTTATCTATCTTATCTTTAATTTCCATACACAGCAATAAACAATACAGGCAGTCTTCTATTGCCAGCTGTAAGTGTCAAGACCGCATTGTCTTCTGGTCCAATCTTCCACAGTTACTTGTTTACTCCGTATTATATAACTCCTCTTCAAAAAAATAGCTGCACCCAAAAGGAAATCACCCCCACAGGTAATGAAAACTCGGTGGGGTGGGTTTTTTGACATTCTTGAGACATGCTTGCACGTGGACACATAAGCAGGGATGGGCCTTACTCACTGCTACCTGTTTGACTCCCAAACAGCCCAGTCAGCCAAGCAGGAGATCCGCCCTCAATGAATCCTCCTGTTTCAGTGCCAGCACCATTGTAGAGAAAACTACTATTACATAAATAATAAATATGTTAATAATGAGCAAGAACAAACAAAGAAGAAACTTATATAAATCTATTTAAAAACATAAAGGAAAACTTATCTTAAATCTAAAAAAAAAAATTAAGGAAGGATAAACTTACATAACTCTAAAAAAAAAACATAAAGGAAACTTAGTATTAAATCTAAAAAAAATCATAAAGTGGAAACTTATATAAATCAAATACAATAAAGGAAAATTATGATAAACTCTTATAAAAAACATAAAGGGAAGAAAACTTATTTAAATATACATAATAATAAAGTGCAAACTTATATAAATCTAAAAAAAGAATAGAAGAAAGAAAACGTAAAGAAATCTATAAAAACATAAAGGAAAACTTATTTAAATATTAAAAAATCATTAAAAGAGAAACTTATATAAATCTATAAAATTCAATGTTAAAGGGGAAATCTATCATCACTCTTAAGATGCTTTGGGTGGTTTTTAATTACCTGTTACAATATTTTACCATCATATAAAAACATTTCTACAAATATGCACCCACGCATCTCCTCAAAATCTGAAAACCCAATCTCCTGAAGCCAGATCCTGAGGATCCCTGGAACTGCCCTCCAGACCAGGTCCAGAATCTCCTCCTCACGAGAAGAAGATGGGGTCTCCTTCTCCAGGTGAACCACCGGCGTCGAAGGTGTCCCGCACACATCCGGTGAGCGGTCAATATGTGGTTCAGTCTGGGGCAGACCTGCACACATCGACTCTACTACAACAATAGACTCTTGTTAAAGTCACTGTCCTTGGTCAGCTAAAAATCCTGAGCTCTCTTTAATCTCAGTCGGGTTTTTTAGGCCTTAATGCAAGTCTAAGAAAGCCTGACCTCTGTGTTTACACTCCCACATCACATGGGACCACAGTAATGGTTCAGTACCCGTAGTTAGGTATGGAGCGTGTGTGTCCATGTAAAACCGGTTCTGCAGAAGTTACACAGCTCAAAGTTACATTTAAATGATTGACAACTGATAATTAAAAACAAAAACTCAACATAGACGCCCGAACCCTAGCCAAGTTTTTTAAACAGACAGTCTGATCTGTACAGAGCCAGGAACACTAGTACACCTAAAAAGCTGAGTTGGATCAGCCAAGTTTCATCATGTAGCCGCACTGAATTCAAACAGGGCGGCTACGGGCGAAGACTGCGCGGGGCGGCGCGAGGTGACGATAAGGTCTGAAGGGGGGGGTGGAATGGGTTTCTTTGTTGGTGGAAAAGCGTCATGACTTCTCGCCCAGAAAAAAAAATTCATGATCACACCAGTTATCAATAGATAGCTTCCCCCATTATATTTGTGTCGGTTTTTTCTTTTTCTACAACACCCACTCTTCTTATCTATAACATTTAATCTAATATTCCAAAAAAAAACTTACTTCTTACACTCCTCTCTAACATCACATAACTATTCTAATATCATCAACACAATAAGTTAACACCTATCCTTTTTTTATATTACTCCCGTTATTCACTGTTCATCATTCACCCTCCCAACTACTTCCTCATTTCTATCCCATATACACCTCTATCATATCCCCGTCACACCCCACTCTCTTCAGCATAACAATACCTACATACCAAATTTGTACTAATCTAATCATTCCATGTATATATTCATAATTCCATCTTTTTTTTTTTCTTTCTCTCCTTCTCCTTCCATCCCGTACCTCTCCCCTTGTTTCTACCTTTACCTCCTTTTTTGCCAAATCCACCACACCACAAACTTCACTTCACAAATCACACATTGCTGTGTATCACCATCCAACACCTCCACATTCCACTCCACATTCCACCTCTAACCTCTTCTACTTCCTCA
>JAMWET010006097.1:5000-20000 GCA_024036415.1 Prochilodus magdalenae
CCCCCACTGGATGGGGGGGGCAAAACAAACAGGAAAAAAAAAACCCCTTAGGGGGGGGGAAAAAAGGGGTCCTGGGGGGGGGGGGGGTGGGGGGGGGGGGGGGTGGGTGGGGGCGGGGGGGGGGGGGGGGGGGGGGTGGAGGGGGGGTGGGGGGGGGGGGGGGGGGGGGGGGGGGAGGCGGGGGGGGGGGGGGGGCGGCGGGAGTGAGAGGGGATCCCTCGGGGAGGGGGGGGGTCTCGGGTGGGGGGGGGGGGTGTGGAGAGAGGAGGCGTCGGGGGGGTGGGATGGTGGCAGTGGTGCGTGGTCCCTGGACCCTTAAGTGATGTAGGGTGGGAGGGAAGGGGGAGGGGGGGGGGGAAAGGAGGATGAGAGAGAAGAGCGTGAAAAGCTTTCAGATTTGGTGGGTCCTAAGTGGTTTTGTTAGGAGGGGCGGACACTTAAAAGATAGACAAAAAAAAAAAAAAAGAAAAAAATAAGGGGAGCTGCTTTGATAGTGCTTGATTTAAACGTGTACAAATCCTTTTTTTTTAATCATTGTTATATTTTTTTTATATTCATCATTATTTCATATAAAAAATCATGCATGTCAGTGACGCACCGATCATACAGCCGATTCATTCTATCTGATTTTATTCATTACATTCGTGTTTCGTTATGGGATCCATATAAAATGATACAAAAAAAAAAAAACACAAGAGGAAAAATACAAGTGTTGGCCATTTTTTAAACTTTTTTAACACCAGGGTGGGATATCAGGTCAAACTCCTGATGAAAGGAGGATGAGAGAGAGAGAGATTAAAATCAGACTTGAGCAATCCTAAACCCTCATTTATGCGGCGCCTGAAGCGCTGCACATTGAGCCGCAGTCTGCGAGTACTGACAGTTATTTACTACTTCGTTCGCTGCACGGCCGACGTCTGGCTCCGCTATTTCCGCAAATAGCATCCATTCCACGATCAGAGCGTCCTCGGTGATGGAAGCCAGTAGGGCGTGAAACGTAGATGGAGCTACAGCGATTATCCATCCCATGCAGCTATATAAACAGGAGCTTATTTAATCCATATACACTCATCCCAATTTCTACGCACGTCACCCAGTGGCTATGATAAGGTGGTCTAGTGCGGTGGATGAGTTTTCACTTAAGGAGGATAAGGTGACCAAGGATTCAACGGTAACTGAAGGGGATAAATTTAGGCAGCTGATATGAGATACAATAATTTCTTGACGGCTTACTACACATACAAGAAGTTCTGTCTCTGCAGTGCTGGCGTCGGGCTACCGGTTCGCTACCCAACAATCGCCAGGCAGAAACGTCACTCGGTATGTTTAAGCTGGAGAGGTTTTCCTGATTGGAAGTCCTGTAGATAATCCATCCCCTCCATGCTCACAGTCTGAACAAATCCCTCACTAACTCAGTCTCCTGCAGATGGAGGAGGCGGTAGGGGTGGAGGTGGAGGACACCCGGGAGGCCTTCTGCGAACTGTTGGTTGGACGTGCAGAAAATGTTATAACCAGCAGTGGTGTGGCTAAGCTTTTTTCCTTTTCCACTGCTTGTTAGCTACATTAGCCTGCTAGCTGCAGTGCTAAGCTAACTCAGTGACCCGAGGAGGAGGTGTGCGGTCCACAGAATGTTCGGCGCGTGTTTAGAAACACATCTGAAAGGCCATTAATGAGAAACGCAGACCCACCGACAAAGCAGTACAGGTCAGAGGTCAGCGCTGGAACCCTGGACACGTGTGAAAGAGAGAGAGGCCTTGTGAAAGGTCAGAGGTCACAGATCTGTCAGTTCTGTCTCAGCTGTCCATCACTCCGTGGGTGTGTCCAGTTAGGGAGAGATGTGTTAGTTCGGGTTACACCCTGTGATTAATTAACTCCGGGTAATACATGGTTATTTGTTAACATAATGGTTTAAACAAGGGTGATTTATTATATATTACTAATATTACCATTCTCTCCTCTCTTCATCCTCCTCAATCTCGTCCCCCGTCATCTCTCTCTTCTCTCCCTCTCTCTCTTTTCTGCTCTCTCCTCCTCTCACTCCGCTCTCCCTCTCTCTCCCTCCCTAGCCGGCTAATCTCACTCTCTCTCTCTCTCGATCTCCTTTCTCGTCGTCTACTCTCTAATGAAAACTCTGATTCTCCATATTACTCGTCTCTCTCTCGTCTCCTCTCTCCGTCTCATCGTGCTCTCTCTCTCTCTCCTATCTCTCTCCTCACGCACACCTCTCCCTCTCTCCCTATCTCTCTCACCTCTCGCCTATCGCTCTCCGCTCTACTCTGACTCTCTCTCTCTCTCTCTCTCTCTCGCTTCTCCTGTCTCGTAGTCCTCTGTCTCTCTATCTCTCCTCCCCGAATCTCCTCTACTGTCATCCTATTCCCTCGCTCTATCTATGCCTCCTCAAAATCACCATCTCCTCCTCCTCCCGCTCCCTCTCGGATATCTCTCTCACTCTCCCTCATCTCTCATCACCCTCTCTCTCTCTACATCTCCCATCTCAGAATAGAGACTCGTCTATGTACGCTCTCTCGGTCCGTCTCCTCGCATCTCTATCTGGTCTCTCATACAATCTATTCTCTCTCCGTCTCCGGTCTCTCAACCCGTGCTCTCTGACTCCTTCTGCTCTCATCGTCCCTCTCTCAGCTCTCCTCTCTCTAGTCTACCCTTCCCTGCTCTTCTCATCTCTTCTCTCCCTGATCTCTCCTTCAACTACTCTCCTCATCTCTCTCTCGATTCTCTCTCTCTCTCTCTTCTTTCCCTGTCTCTACCTCGTTCCTGGTCTCTCTCTCTCTCTCTCTTCTATCTCTCTCCCCCTCTATCTCTCCTCTCCCATCCTACTCTCCTCTTCTCGCTCCTCTCGCGTTTGCCGTACTCTCCTCCATGACCCTCTTCTTATCTCTTCGATCTCTCGTCCTCTTCTTGCTCTCTCTGACTCGGGATCTATCTCTATCTCCTACTCCTGCTCCCTCTATCCTCGTTTCTTTCCCTTCTCGGTTCTCCAAGTCCCTCGTCTCCGAGCTCGTCGTCTTCTTCTTCATCATGTCACCGTCTCTGATCCTTCATCACCTCGGCTCGTCGTCCTCTCCCTATCTCACTTCTCCTCATCTGTCTATCTCAACTACTCTTCTCTACTCGGAAATCTCTCGTCCTCTCTCTCCAATCATCTCGGTGATCACGTCTCTCTCCTCGTCTTTCTCTCTCTCCGCCTTCTCTCCGCCCTCGTGCCCTCTCTTTTCTCTCCCTCCTTCATGAGAGTTACCATCTACAGAGAGTTACTCTGGAGTCTCAGCTAAGGACGATCCTGCGTCCACTCCTTACTGCCTCCTACTACTTGAACCCAACCCACCCCAGGGGCACAAGGGTGCCACCTCCCCACACCACTCTGCTACCTCCCACCATTCATTCTACAGTTGAGTCTCTGTTGTCCACGATGGAACACATTTCAAAAAAAGTGTGTCCCACAGGACATAGGAATATGTCACTTGTATCTAGCTCCATCCGCTGACCTCACACGGACCATGAGCTATTCTCAGAGAGAGAGGTGAGCTTCAGAGAGTGCCGTGCCCACAGTGTAAAACACACACACAACTCACGCCCCCACCCCCCCCACAGCCCCCACCCACACCGACACGCCCTCTCAGAGTGAAGGGTCTGGAGTCACAGCTACGCTGTGTCTGTGAATAGGCGGTGGGTTGACTTTGAGCGCTCACTGAGCCACGCTGTTAAAGGGGAACACCACCATATTTAAATTTCTCCATACACGGAGCATTCCGGGTTTCTGATTCCAGGTGGACCAGAGTGCCGTACTAGGATCCAGTAGGTCATTTAATCAAACCGACACCCCGTATTCCTGAAGAAACGGAGATGGAGTCAAGCCTCCCAGTCTAGGACAAGACCGAGCCCTCACCCAAACGTTCTGGTCATGATGGAAACCCGGGTCAAACCCACGTAGCTTCTCATAAATTAGACCAGTCGATTATAATTAAAATATAATAATACCTTATTATAAACATCAATAATCACATCATAACGAGTATCATAACGAGTATCATAACGAGTATCATAATGAGTATCATAACGAGATACCGAGTATTACAAGATACTACATTATAATAATGAGACACTATGCAGTAACTATGAGATACTAAGTCATGTTTGTGAGATATCATAACGTCTCATGACATCTTATAATTATGACTTAATATCTCAATTATAACGTTGTATCTCATAATTATGACCTAGGGTCTCATAAGGAAGTCATACTTATGAGGTCTTAAGTCATAATTATGAGATACTAAGTTCTAATTGAGATACTCAGTGATAATTATGAGATACTAAATTGTAATTATGAGATACTAAGTGGTAATTATGAGATACTAAATTGTAATTATGAGATACTAAGTGGTAATTATGAGATATTAAATTGTAATTATGAGATACTAAATTCTAATTATGAGATACTAAATTCTAATTATGAGATACTAAGTGATAATAATGAGATACTAAATTGTAATTATGAGATATTAAATTGTAATTATGAGATACTAAGTGGTAATTGAGATACTAAATTGTAATTATGAGATACTAAATTGTAATTTAGAGATACTAAGCGGTAATTATGAGATACTAAATTGTAATTATGAGATACTAAATTGTAATTATGAGATACTAAATTGTAATTTAGAGATACTAAGCGGTAATTATGAGAATTCAGGCCACTGTTGTGCAGTAGCAGTCCTGTACACCAGTGTAGTAGACTCAGGCTGGTGTTCACACTGAACCCCTTCGTCTTTCAGGACCTTCAGATCCCACTAACAGGGCATGTGGTTTATGTTCTGATACCTGACAGACAGTCGGAGTCGACCTCATTAAATTCCACCGCCTGGAATCAGATTCTCACCGTTGTGGCGGGTGTGCAGCTTCTCCTGAGCATTACGGATAAACAGTCATGTACAGAACCCTCCCTGGAGACGTTTCACCCCCACTAACCCTAACCTGAACACACAACAGTGTAGATAAACGCCACTGATTCCCATCAACCAGAACCAGAGTCCACTCCGGCATTTCTGGACTTGGTGACTGTCTGGTGACTGTCTGGTGTGTGGGTGTGTGTGTGTGTGTTACGGGCTCGTTCTGGACCGTGTTGGGTCAGGTCTGCACCGCAGGCCATGGCGGGGGAAAGCACATGGTGGCACAGGAAGCATGTTTTATGTCTGTGATGTGAAAAACGGTTTTAAAATGCAAAAAAATTGTTATTAATGCAAAAAACTGTCAGATTGACTGAATGTGTCTGTAACGTCTAGCAAAACAATGAACCCTGAGAAACTTCCCTGGACCTCACATCCCTGGACCTCACGTCCCTGGACCTCACGTCCCTGGACCTCACGTCCCTGGACTTCACCTACCTGGACTTTACTTCCCTGGACTTCACCTACCTGGACTTTACTTCCCTGGACCTCACGTCCCTGGACCTCACGTCCCTGGACCTCACGTCCCTGGACCTCACGTCCCTGGACCTCACGTCCCTGGACCTCACCTACCTAGACTTCACTTCCCCAGATGTTACTTCCCTGAACGTCACTTCCCTAGACTTCACTTCCTTGGACGTCACTTCCCTGGACATCATTACCCTGGATCTCACTTCCCTGGACTTCATTACCCTGGACTTCATTACCCTGGACCTCATTTCCCTGGACCTCACTTCCCTGGACCTCATTTCCCTGGACCTCACTTCCCTGAACCTCACTTCCCTGGACCTCACTTTCCTGGACTTCACTTTCCTGGACCTCACTTCCCTGGACCTCACTTTCCTGGACTTCACTTTCCTGGACCTCACTTCCCTGGACCTCACTTCCCTGAACCTCACTTCCCTGGACTTCACTTCCCTGGACTTCACTTCCCTGGACCTCACTTCCCTGGACTTCACTTCCCTGGACTTCACTTCCCTGGACTTCATTACCCTGGACTTCACTTCCCTGTGACTTCACTTCCCTGGACTTCTCATCCCTGGACCTCACTTCCCTGGACCTCACTTCCCTGGACTTTCCTTCAGTTTTCCTCCTAAAGGGTTAAATTCTCTCCTCACTGTGACCCTGCTGACCTCACCTGCTCCTGTGAGGTCAGTGCGGACGTGCTGGTTTACGGCTCCCGCTCTGTGGATGAACCGCTGGTTGCTGAGTGACACTCGGCTGATTCTGTTTGTTGGTTTTAAGGCAGGAATGTCTGTAATGTATGTGTGCTGAATATTTTCCTATGCAAAATCGCGATGGTGCCGGCCGACTTCCTGTTCCCTTTTATACTGAGCCAAATTCTGAAGAAGCTGTCTCACACACACACACTGCAGGAGAACCGGACCAACACTGCTCCTGCACACGCGTGTGTGTGTGTGTGTGTGATGGAGGTTCTGTGTTCTGTTCTGCACGTGTGAAACAGAGAATACTGTATAACCTGCACTCGTTTACCTGTGTGGTTTTTACTCTCCTTCTTTTACAACAAATACACTGAGGTATAATCAGCTTTACCTGTCTATCTATCCATCCATCCGTCTATCTATCTATCTATCTGTCTGTCTGTCTGTCTGTCTGTCTGTCTGTCTGTCTGTCTATCTATCTATCCATCTATCCGTCTATCCATCTATCCGTCTATCCGTCTGTCTGTCTATCAGTCTATCTATCTATCTATCTATCTATCTATCTATCTATTTATCTATCTATTTATCTATCTATGTCTGTCTGTCTAACCCAACATTCTCCACCCAAACCACATTAACCCAGCATTCTCCACCCAAACCACATTAACCCAACATTCTCCACCCAAACCACATTAACCCAGCATTCTCCACCCAAACCACATTAACCCAACATTCTCCACCCAAACCACATTAACCCACATTCTGCAGGAAACCACATTAACCCAACACATTCTCCTGCCAAACCACATTGTGGTGCATTTCTCAACCCAAACCACATTAACCCAGCATTCTCCACCCAAACCACATTAACCCAGCATTCTCCACCCAAACCACATTAACCCAGCATTCTCCACCCAAACCACATTAACCCAACATTCTCCACCCAAACCACATTAACCCAGCATTCTCCACCCAAACCACATTAACCCAGCATTCTCCACCCAAACCACATTAACCCAGCATTCTCCACCCAAACCACATTAACCCAGCATTCTCCACCCAAACCACATTAACCCACCATTCTCCACCCACACCACATTACCCAACTATCTCCACCCAAAACCACATTAATCTATTCTCCATCCAAAACCACATTAACCCAGCATTCTCCACCCATACCACATTAACCCAGCATTCTCCACCCAAACCACATTAACCCAGCATTCTCCACCCAAACCACATTAACCCAACATTCTCTACCAAAACCACATTAACCCAGCATTCTCCACCCAAACCACACCAACCCACCAGCATTCTGTACCACAACCACACCAGCCCAACCTTCTGGACCAGCACCCCAACCTTCTTCACCAAAACCACATTAACCCAACATCCTACACCAAAACTACACCCAATCAAAAATCTTTACCAAAACCACGTATTTTCCCCAATATAACCACACAAAGCCAGCAAATAAATAATTACATTGTTTAAATAATTATACATTATTACACAACAATACACATGATTTCCAAAAGACACAGTTTCAGAGGGGCGGAACCATAATGAGTAGAACTTCCACGGTGGGGTGGTCGGCGGGATACAGAATGTTTAAATGTAGAACTTCCACGTCGCGCGTTTGGAATTTTAGATTTCTGAATGATTTCTGGAATGTTTGGAGTGTTCTCCAGGTTCTAGACGTTGACAGGCTTGAACGACTAAAGGAGCAGCACTCAGACCAGCTCCTCCAGCCGGCTGTGAACTCCTGGGAGACGGCTAATGAGGAAGAGGGAGAGAAAAGAAGGAAGGAAGGAGCAGTGTGAGGAGGCTGAGAACCTGGTCTGTGATTAAGTACCGTACGTTCTGCTGTATCCGGTTCTCTTTCCAGAGCAAATCAGGTTTGCCTTCAGATCAAAGCCGTGCGTCCTGTTTCCTGTGTCACCGTGGAGAGTCCTGCCTGCAGCCGCAGGCCGCCAGTACCAATTCATATTCCCCAGCGGAGCTCCTCCCCCTCCGACCGCACGCACTCACGCCGGGAAGGATTTAGGTCACGTGCTCAGGAGCTTTAGTCCTGTTCTGCCAGGATACAGCCCCACCAGCAGCTCCAACCTGGTCCTCCCTTCTCCCTCTCCCTGCCTCCCTCTCTACCCATCTCTCTCCCTCTACCTCCCTCCCTCTCTCTACCTCTCTCCCTAACTCTCACCCTCTCTCTCTCCCTCTACCTCCCTCCGTCCCTCTCTCTCTCTCTCTCTCCCTGCCTCCCTCTCTCTCTCTCTCTACACCTCTCTCTCTCTACACCTCTCTCTCTACCTCTCCCTGCCTCCCTCTCTACCCATCTCTCTCTCTCTCTACACCTCTCTCTCTCTACACCTCTCCCTCTCTACCCATCTCTCTCTCTCTCTCCCTCCCTCTACCTCCCTCCCTCTCTCTACCCATGTCTCTCTCTCTCTCTCTCTCTCTCTCTCTACCCCTCTACCTCTCTCCCTCCCTCTCTACTTATTTCTCTCTACCTCTCTCTCTCTACACCTCCCTCTCTCTACCTCTCTCCCTAACCCTCACCCTCTCTCTCTCTCCCTCTCTCTCTCTACTTCTCACACCTCTACCTCTCTCTCTACCTTTCTCAACATCTCTTTCTCTCTCTCTACACCTCTCTCTCTCCCTCCCTCTCTACCTATCTCTCTCTACCTTTCTCTCTCTACACCTCCCTCTCTCTACCTCTCTTCCTAACCCTCACCCTCTATCTATCTCTCTACTTCTCTCTCCCTCTACCTTTCTCTCTCTCTCTCTCTCTCTCTCTCTCTCTCTCTCTACTCTCTCAAATCTCTCTCTCTCTCTCTTAAAGCACTCAGGACATGGTGATGCTGCAGTGCGCCTCTTACTCTCTGAGTTTCATGTCCCTCACCATCTACACCTCCCCCTCTCTCCCTCTCAGTGGTGTCCCTCTCATGAGTCCTCCTGTTAGTGCAGCACTCATCTCTCAGACGGCTGCACCACGCTCTCTCTGCCACACTCTCTCGGTTACCACGACTGTCCTTCTCACTCTCTCGTCACTCGTCACCAAAGACTGCAGTGGTGTCGTACCAGACTGTCTACCTAGTCCCTCAGAATCTCAGCTGCTTCATCTTCCTCTACCCTTTCCCGCTTTAGTCTTGGTGGAGACGCCCAACGAATCTGTGTGTGGAGGCACCGTGGTCAGCACCGAGATGGACGGTTTGTTGTCACCAGCTAATATCCAAAGTAATGGCCGTGTGCAGCGCGGACAGCAGCTAGACGGGCTGGGAGTGACTCAGTAAGGTCCTGGCGCAGGTATCTGGAGACATGCCGACTGGAGTGCATCCCACACTGGGTGTGCGGGATCTACGCTGCATAAACCATCCGGCACATACGGCCTTCCGATGAGCACCTGAACGCTGCAGTAGACCTGTACGCGGGAGTCTGGGTGGGCCAGTCAGCAGGGGTGCCAACCTTATCGAGGCAGTGGACCGATACATGCTCGCTATCGGGGCTGGAATCAGCGGAACTGTGCCTCGGCGTATCTAGCATTTTCCCTCTCTGGAATTGCTTCCATCCTTCGGAAGCTCCTGAAGTCCAATGGAGGAGGTCGATTAGCCGGAGATCTGTTTGGTGGGTGAATCTAGAAGGCCCTCAGGGTTCCCTACTGCTGTCCCCACTGAGTGCTTTCACCGTGCTGGGTGCTGTGTCCAGGCTCAGCGGAGCAGCAGCTGGTGGACTTTTCCTGAATTCCGCTCGTTTTTATTCCGGAATGTTCCTCTTTGTTTTGCCCCCCCCCCAACTTGTAGCACCTGCTCCTCTTCGCCTGGCTCTGAGGGACCTGAATGGACAGATCTGGATCTGAGCGGTGGGTGGGTTTCCTGCCAGCGAGCCAGCTTTACCCTTTAAAGCCCGCCCGGCCGACCCACGGCGCTCAGGTTACAGCATAGTGACACATATAAATACATACGTGCCCCTCCAGACGCAGCCCGATATAGACCCTCGCATTCACCCGCAGCAGCTGAGGCTCTCCGCACAGACAGCAGGGGTCAAAGGTCACCCATCCAATGCCCACATACCAGAGAACTACTCTCCCTGCCCGTCTTAAGTATGTGCTGATGCCAGACACACTGTCAGCGCCGAATGACCGGTTCTCGGACCGCCCTTCTATTTATTCAGTGCCCACTCGAGACCACCACCAAGTGCAAGTTCTCATCCATGGCGTAAGGTGGGAGAAGGTCATGGGGAAGGAAATGGGGCTCCTAACAACCACCCGCACGACCTGGCCGACCCCCAACACTGTCCCACCAGATAACAGCACTTACAGCTTTCAGAGAGAACCACGTTCCACCCCTGCGCCAGATCTGAGAGCTCCCACAGGTGGTTCTACTTCCATTATCACTACACTGAATGCACCGCCCCAACACACACACACACGCGCACACACACACACACGCACACACGCACTTCACAGTGATGTCACCCTGCAGTGTGTCTGCAGCGTTAGCCGCACCACAGGAAGAGGCTTTAGGCTGGACGGGCTGGATTTAGTGAAATCCACACTCAGCGAATGTGAAAGGGGCTCGGGCCGCTGGCCAGAGGATACCGGATCACCTCCCACTTTCCATCAGCAACCACACACAGCTCAGCCTTCCTAACCACACCGTCCATTCTCCACATACTCCGTCCGTCCTCTGGAGCCCCACACTTCATCAGAGCCGGCTCCCTCCGCCCACGGTGCACAACATGATGCAACTCTTCAGCCGAACTTACAGTGAATCAAACAAGTAGCCTGGTGGAGATTCCTGAGCTAGAACACGAGTACCGCACAAGCACCAGCATTCACTAGAACACGAGTACCGCACAAGCACCAGCATTCACCAGAACACGAGTACCGCACAAGCACCAGCATTCACTAGAACACAAGCACCAGCATTCACTAGAACACGAGTACCGCACAAGCACCAGCATTCACTAGAACACGAGTACCGCACAAGCACCAGCATTCACCAGAACACGAGTACCGCACAAGCACCAGCATTCACCAGAACACGAGTACCACACAAGCACCAGCATTCACTAGAACACGAGTACCGCACAAGCACCAGCATTCACCAGAACACGAGTACCACACAAGCACCAGCATTCACCAGAACACGAGTACCGCTACCAATCACCAGAACAAGTACCGCACAAGCACAGCATTCACCAGAACACGAGTACCACACAAGCATTCACTAGAACACGAGTACCGCACAAGCACCAGCATTCAGTAGAACACAAGCACCAGCATTCACTAGAACACGAGTACCACACAAGCACCAGCATTCACCAGAACACGAGTACCGCACAAGCACCAGCATTCACTAGAACACGAGTACCACACAAGCACCAGCATTCACTAGAACACAAGCACCAGCATTCAGTAGAACACAAGCACCAGCATTCACTAGAACACGAGTACCGCACAAGCACCAGCATTCACTAGAACACGAGTACCGCACAAGCACCAGCATTCACTAGAACACGAGTACCGCACAAGCACCAGCATTCACCAGAACACGAGTACCGCACAAGCACCAGCATTCACTAGAACACGAGTACCGCACAAGCACCAGCATTCACCAGAAACACAACACAAGCACCAGCATTCACCAGAACACGAGTACCGCACAAGCACCAGCATTCACTAGAACACGAGTACCGCACAAGCACCAGCATTCACTAGAACACAAGCACCGCACAAGCACCAGCATTCACTAGAACACAAGCACCAGCATTCACTAGAACACGAGTACCGCACAAGCACCAGCATTCACTAGAACACAAGTACCGCACAAGCACCAGCATTCACTAGAACACAAGTACCGCACAAGCACCAGCATTCACTAGAACACAAGTACCGCACAAGCACCAGCATTCACTAGAACACGAGTACCGCACAAGTACCAGCATTCACTAGAACACGAGTACCGCACAAGTACCAGCATTCACTAGAACACGAGTACCGCACAAGTACCAGCATTCACTAGAACACAAGTACCGCACAAGCACCAGCATTCACTAGAACACGAGTACCGCACAAGTACCAGCATTCACTAGAACACGAGTACCGCACAAGTACCAGCATGCACTAGAACACAAGTACCGCACAAGCACCAGCATTCACTAGAACACAAGCACCGCACAAGCACCAGCATTCACTAGAACACGAGTACCACACAAGCACCAGCATTCACTAGAACACAAGCACCACACATGTATGAGTATTAACTAGAACAGGACCACCAGTATTAACTAGAACAGGACCACCAGCATTCACTAGAACTCAGTATTCTATGTCCACACAGCCGGGAAGGCGGCCCGAATCCCGTTTTCCTGCTTTCTGTTAAACGTCCCGTATCCATCACGAACAGACCAGCTCCCGACCAGACCAACTGGCCCGAAGGAATAACGTATCCCGCAGCCCATCCAGACATGACCAATCACCACTGCTGACGGATGCAGTTCCACTCCCGGAGGAGTCAGCTTCATCTTCTCCAGCATCACAAGGTCCAAGTTCCACCGACTGACAGCTGGCCTCATTAACCAGAACACATTCCAGCCCACTGTACAACATTCCACAAAATTCCAATATTCCAATATGCCACGCCCCCCTCTTTGGATCACATCCTTAGTTTCTTTATACTTTACCTTCAGACTTTTAGCGGCTCTTGCCTTGTTCCGCTGTAGCCTTGTTCCGCTGTAGCCTTGTTCCGCTGTAGCCTTGTTCCGCTGTAGCCTTGTTCCGCTGTAGCCTTGTTCCGCTGTAGCCTTGTTCCGCTGTAGCCTTGTTCCGCTGTAGCCTTGTTCCGCTGTAGCCTTGTTCCGCTGTAGCCTTGTTCAGCTGTAGCCTTGTTCAGCTGTAGCCTTGTTCAGCTGTAGCCTTGTTCAGCTGTAGCCTTGTTCAGCTGTAGCCTTGTTTCGTTCTAGCCTTGTTCAGCTGTACCCTTGTTCCGCTGTAGCCTTGTTCAGCTGTAGCCTTGTTACACTGTAGCCTTGTTCAGCTGTAGCCTTGTTCCGCTGTAGCCTTGTTCCGCTGTAGCCTTGTTCAGCTGTAGCCTTGTTCAGCTGTAGCCTTGTTCAGCTGTAGCCTTGTTCCCCTGTAGCCTTGTTCAGCTGTAGCCTTGTTCCACTGTAGCCTTGTTCCACTGTAGCCTTGTTCCGCTGTAGCCGTGTTCCGCTGTAGCCTTGTTCTGCTGTAGCCTTGTTCCACTGTAGCCTTGTTCCACTTGCTTGTCCGCCTTGTTCAGCGCTGTAGCCGTGCTGTACTGTGCATGTAGCCTTGTTCCGCTGTAGCCTTGTTCAGCTGTAGCTCCCTTGTTCCGCTGTAGCCTTGTTCCGCTGCTGTTAGTAGCCTTGTTCCGCTGTAGCCTTGTTGTTCCTCTGTATCCTTTTTACGCTGTAGCCTTGTTCCACTGTAGCCTTGTTCCGCTGTAGCCTTGTTCCGCTGTAGCCTTGTTCCACTGTAGCCTTGTTCCGCTGTAGCCTTGTTCCACTGTAGCCTTGTTCCGCTGTAGCCTTGTTCCGCTGTAGCCTTGTTCCGCTGTAGCCTTGTTCCGCTGTAGCCTTGTTCAGCTGTAGCCTTGTTCCACTGTAGCCTTGTTCCGCTGTAGCCTTGTTCCACTGTAGCCTTGTTCCGCTGTAGCCTTGTTCCGCTGTAGCCTTGTTCCGCTGTTCAGCTGTAGCCTTGTTCCACTGTAGCCTTGTTTTCTGCTGTAGCGCTTGTGTTCTGCTGTAGCTGTAGCCTTGTTCCGCTGTAGCCTTGTTCCACTGTAGCCTTGTTCCACTGTAGCCTTGTTCAGCTGTAGCCTTGTTCCGCTGTAGCCTTGTTCAGCTGTAGACTTGTTCCACTGTAGCCTTGTTCCGCTGTAGCCTTGTTCCACTGTAGCCTTGTTCCGCTGTAGCCTTGTTCCGCTGTAGCCTTGTTCCGCTGTAGCCTTGTTCCGCTGTTGCCTTGTTCCGCTGTAGCCTTGTTCCGCTGTAGCCTTGTTCCGCTGTTGCCTTGTTCCGCTGTAGCCTTGTTCCGCTGTAGCCTTGTTCAGCTGTAGCCTTGTTCCACTGTAGCCTTGTTCCACTGTAGCCTTGTTCAGCTGTAGCCTTGTTCCGCTGTAGCCTTGTTCCGCTGTAGCCTTGTTCCGCTGTAGCCTTGTTCCGCTGTAGCCTTGTTCCGCTGTAGCCTTGTTCCGCTGTAGCCTTGTTCCGCTGTAGCCTTGTTCCGCTGTAGCCTTGTTCCGCTGTAGCCTTGTTCCGCTGTAGCCTTGTTCCACTGTAGCCTTGTTCCGCTGTAGCCTTGTTCCGCTGTAGCCTTGTTCCGCTGTTGCCTTGTTCCGCTGTAGCCTTGTTCCGCTGTAGCCTTGTTCCGCTGTAGCCTTGTTCCGCTGTAGCCTTGTTCCGCTGTAGCCTTGTTCCGCTGTAGCCTTGTTCCGCTGTAGCCTTGTTCCGCTGTAGACTTGTTCCGCTGTAGCCTTGTTCCGCTGTAGCCTTGTTCCGCTGTTACTTTGTTCCGCTGTTGCCTTGTTCCACTGTAGCCTTGTTCAGCTGTAGCCTTGTTCCGCTGTAGCCTTGTTCCGCTGTAGCCTTGTTCCGCTGTAGCCTTGTTCCGTTGTAGCCTTGTTCCGCTGTAGCCTTGTTCAGCTGTAGCCTTGTTCCGCTGTAGCCTTGTTCCGCTGTAGCCTTGTTCAGCTGTAGCCTTGTTCCACTGTAGCCTTGTTCCGCTGTAGCCTTGTTCAGCTGTAGCCTTGTTCCGCTGTAGCCTTGTTCCACTGTAGCCTTGTTCAGCTGTAGCCTTGTTCAGCTGTAGCCTTGTTCCGCTGTAGAGTGGACGGGATAAGCACCTTATT
>JAMWET010006097.1:40000-52500 GCA_024036415.1 Prochilodus magdalenae
AGCCGTCTACGATAATTCCTGTTTGTGTTGATGCTAATGGGGCCAGTACCGTTGTGTTCATCAGAACCTGAACCTGAACCTAGACTGGACTGACTCTAAACCCGCACTGCTGTTAGGGTGTTTGGAGTCCTCTGCTGATCTTGATTAGATGACCATGTGGTGAGTCACGGACGCTCTGCTAGTGGAAGTTCTGCCTCTGTTTGTGTTGGTCCCACAGACTCTGAGAAACGTGTTAGCGGAGGTGTTAGCATCTGAAGGCTGCTGGATCGCTGGAGTCTCGCCGGCTGGAGTGCCCAGATTAGATTAGCTCACACCGCACACGCACTCTCGCTACTCTCGCTCGCCGATCTTGATAGCTCTGCCAGCCCAGATAAACAGTTCTACTCCATGTGGAGGAAGCAGACTCAGAAACGGACCTGCTGTGACTGTGTTTCCTCGGGCTGACCCTAGCGAAGTTCCCTCTGTGGCCGTCCGTGTCGTGTTTGACTTGCTGGCTCCCTCTGCTTATTGAGCAACTTGGGCTTATCCCCTTGTCTGCAAGCCGTGTCGTCTCCAGCACCCCGGCTATATAGAGTTTTGGAAAGCCTTCCCAGCGTACCGTAACTGCGCTGCCCTCCCGGCTAACCTTCACGCAGACCTGTTTCCCCATTCAGGCAGGAATTCTCTGGGTTTTTACGAGCCTGCCAGC
This sequence comes from Prochilodus magdalenae, assembly GCA_024036415.1. Taxonomy (NCBI): domain Eukaryota; kingdom Metazoa; phylum Chordata; class Actinopteri; order Characiformes; family Prochilodontidae; genus Prochilodus; species Prochilodus magdalenae. Next base: position 40,689 of record JAMWET010006097.1, read on the forward strand.
ACGGCGGGCCTTTATTGTGGTTTTCGCTCCACTTTTGTTTTGTGCGCTCTGATATTGTTCTTGGAAAAAGCCCGGACCTGCTGACTCACTTTCGGGAAAAACAGAGCCTGTGTGTGTGTGTGTGTTATGTCACAGGGCTGAGGGTCATACAGTCACTAACAGAATCTACTGCGAGCTACCTCTGGGGAGCTGTGCGCCGTTTGGCCTGCTCTGGGACTGGGCGGGATGGAAAGTACCAGGAGGGTGGATGTGTATGTTGTAATATTAGGTTGCAGCCTTCAGTGAACATTGCTAAGGGCAGCGTCTCACTCATGCACATGCAGACATGGGGAAATAAGGATAACAAGGCCTTTCCGAAGAAATTTCTGCCGAAAGGAAGTCGGAGTTTGGCTCAGCTTCAGCCTTATCCCAGAGGTCTGGTGTCGGGCGTTCAGTTCTCTCACTGGGGTGCCAGCCACCCGTTCCTCAGGCACCACGGTGTACAGGGGGTACAAGGTTGTCCGCTGTCCTAATACCACCTGGAGCTCTTGTTGTCGTCATCCTGCCTTCCCTTGTGGCTGGCGGCCACCACGTGGGGCTTGATTACCAACTACCTGCCTCACCCACACAGCATCCCTTGGTGGCTCGAGGGACGGGTGCCTGGCACCCTTGGTTATGTGAGGCTATAGGAAGCCGACCAATCAGCATCAGGGTTGTTCAGTGATCTCTAGTAGACTTCATCATGTGGTCTCTCCAGCATAGCACAATCCAGGCTTCGGTATGGGTTGCCAGGTTTGGTTTTATTACCAGTGAAGTGGCTGGTTGAGTCTCCTTTTGAATGCTGATGGTCAAATGGCATGTCTTGGATATTTTAATGCCAGATTGCTGTTTATTTGATGGATTTCACACATTGGGATGTAGGCTTCAGGATTTTACTTGCACAGCAAAATGGAATTCTCGGGGTCCCAGCTTGGGGTCAGGACACAGTGTCAGCTGCCATGTTGTGGTGCCCCTGACCCTACCATGACGTAGGGATCTAGCACCACTTGGCCACCCCACTCACACCGCGATGTACAGGTGCCTGGCACACCTTATTATGAGGCCGACCAATCAGCGATACTGCTGTTCAGTGATCTCTAATAGACATCATTATGTGATTTGTGAGACACAATGAAGGCTAAGCACCTTGCTCAAGTGTCCAACGGTGGGAGCTCATCAGAAGTGGGAATCCAACCCACATCCTTAGGAACCGTGCCCGGAGCTCTAACCACAAAACCACACCCACCCCAGTCAAATAACTGAGCATTGTGCGCGTGGGTGGGTGCTTTCAGTTGCATGGGACAGGTGTGTCATGATCTGAATATGCTGCTATAGCATGTCTGATTAGCATGCTAACGATGGTGCTAGTGGTATTTGGAATACAGTAGACTGAAACAGCCTGAGAAAGCCAAGGCCAGAACGCAGGGTCAGCCGGCATGACACAGCGAGAGGGGTTAAGTACCTTGCTCATGGGCTCGGCAAAGGTAACTTAGCAGACACCGGGATTGAACCTATGACCCTGGGAACGCTGCCCAGAGCTCTAACCACAAAGCCACGGTGGTATAAGTGAGCCTTGTGCAGTGAGATCAGTTTAAGGGCGTGTGTTTGCATTCCTCCGTTTCTGGGGATGGCTGGTGTAACGTTAGCGGAGCAGGTGCATCTTAATCTGCATATGCTGTACTTAATAGCAAAGTCCGATTAGCATGCTAACAGCGTTGGCTGTGGTGTTTGGAATGGAGTCCTTAGTGCAGGGACAGTTAGGCTTTGTTACGGTGGACCTCAGGGGGGATGGTGATGGATGAGCCTGTTATTGGTTCACCTGCTTGCCAGGGCTGGCCTACAGAGGACAAGGAGAAGGTGGCTTTCACACGGATGCTAGCTGGGGACAGTCGTGGACAGGACATCGGGGAACCAGCCTCGTGACTGGAGGCTTGCCGGTTCGATTCCCTGAACTGACAGGACACGACCTAAGTGCCCTTGAGGGAGGCACCTAACCCCCAATTGCTTCCCTAGACACTGGGTAGGGTTGCCCACCACTTTAGGCAAGTTCCCCTGCCCCCAGTCCTGGCAGTGTGTGGTGTACTTGGGTCCATGTTTGGGTAACAGTGTGATATATCAGGTCTGATAGAGATTACTGAGCACCTCCACACGGTTGGAGTCAGATACGTCGCTAACGGGAGCTTCCATGACTTCTTAGCCACATTAGCGTCGTAGCTCCAGCTCCAGGCGTGTCTTGGCTGGTTTGACCTCGGGGTTGGGGGGCCGGGGGGTCGGGGAGGGGGTCTGTATGAGCGCTTTAGTGGGTGATGGTGTTGTTTAATTGTCCCGCTACCGCATGTGCTAAAACATTCGCTCCTTCACTTCTGGATAACAGCAGGAGTCCGTGAGTCAGTGTGCAGTAAACGACAACATCCAAAGCATGTGCGAGAGCGTGTTTGGAGAGCGCAGCGGTCGCCCCTGAACACGAGCTAGGGTGTGTGGGGGTGGGGTTATGAGGTATGTGGTTGTGCAAGTTTAATTGAAAGCAGGTCCACGACAAACCGTGTTTGTCTGTCTCTCTCTCTCTCTCTCGCGCTCTCTCTTTCTCTCTCTCTCTCTCTCACTCTCTCTCTCTCTCTCTCTCTCTCTCTCTCTCTCGCTCTCTCTCTGTGTTTACATGAGGCTCACCAGCTGTTATAGCCTGAAAGGAAGCGAACTGGAGTCATTACACCTCCAAAGAAAGAGTGAAAGAGTGAAAGAGTGAAGCCTCCGGGGCACGACAGGTACCGGAGCGCTCTGTAAGGCTCCGCTTCAGGGTTCTTTAGCTCTGCTGTGTCAGAGCCGATGGGCTGTTCTGACCACCACTGGTTTCTAAACACCAGACAAAATAGTCTTCTTGTGTGTTTAAGGGTGTAGTACCTCCAGGCTCCTGCAGATGGTGCTGCACGAGGATGATGAAGCTATAAGTCCCTGAGGGGTGTGAGTGATGGGATCCATAGATTGGGAAGAGGTGCTACAGTGCAGGGAGTGTCTCGTTCCTAAAAGGAGGGACTGCATGTGGGCGTGGCCAAAGACCATAGTGTGAAGGAAGTAGCTGAATCTGCAGGTGTGTGGAAGCGTACGGTCATACGGGTCTACCAGCAGTGGATACAATCCCAGTCTACAGGGAATTCTCCTCGGGATCGTGGGAAGGCATCCACCAAATCTGGCCAATCAGAGAGTGTCTGAACATTGATGTGGCTACATCCAGACACTTGTCCAGTACATGCCCAATCCAGTCCCAGCTGTTACTGGTGCTGGTGGAGCTACACAGTGTTAGGTACGGTTCAGTCACCGGTGAGGTTACATGTGGTTTAGAAGAATTACTATTGGTCTGTTCATCATGCAGTTCTATGGCCAGCTGCTTTGTGCAGATGATGGACAGCAATGGGAGGGAGAGAGAGAGGGAGAGAAAGTGAGCAAGAGTGAGCGAGAGAGTGAGAGTGAAAAAGAGTGAGAGGGAGAGAGAGAGAGGGAGAGAGAGGGAGAGAGAGGGAGAAGGAGAGAGAGGGAGAGAGGGAGAAGGAGAGAGAGGGAGAGAGAGAGAGAGAGGGAGAGAGAGAGAGAGAGAGAGAGAGAGAGAGAGAGAGAGAGAGAGAGAGAGAGGGAGAGAGAGAGAGGGAGAGAGGGAGAAGGAGAGAGAGGGAGGGAGAGAGAGAGAGAGAGAGAGAGAGAGAGGGAGAAGGAGAGAGAGGGAGAGAGGGAGGGAGGGAGGGAGAGAGAGAGGGAGGGAGAGAGAGAGAGAGAGAGAGAGAGAGAGGGAGAAGGAGAGAGAGAGAGGGAGAGAGAGCGAGAGAGAGAGAGAGAGAGAGTACACATGAGTCATCTGCTGAGCGATGTTTCATTCCGGCCTTCATTCCGACCTCCCACCCCTCAGAACTGAAAGTGTGTGAGTGAGTGAGTGAGTGAGTGTGTGAGTGAGTGTGTGAGTGTGTGGGAGCGGGGGGGCGGGGTAACTGAAAGTGTCCCCCTCAGGCGTTTTTGTGCTGGGGTCCATCTGTCCCCCCCAGATGGCTGCGCTGGGTCAGGGGCTCATGGTGTCGCTGATCTACAGTACAGATTAACACACATACCCACATAAACACTCAACACTCTGACTCCAGATCAGCGTTCAGGCGTTCAGGGAGCTGGGCTGGACCCTAATCACTCCATATCAGAACCACAGAGAGGCTTATCCGACCTCCATCTCCCATTCAGCTACAGAACCAGCAATACATGTAACTACTAACAATAACAACTCCCAAAGGGGGTGGGGGTGAGAGAGGGAGGGAGAGTGGGAGGGAGGGAAGGAGGGAGGAAGAGGTGGTAAGATGCTGTCGGGGGATGAAAGGTTCAGATTATTCCCGTCTTCTGCTGGACAGCAGCGTAGCACAGCACCTCTAAGCTAAACTCGCACCGCTCTGTGGCGTGTGTTCAGTGGTCTCATTCATGGCGCTTTGTTGCGTGTGTTCAGTGGTCTCACTCGCTATGCGGCGTGTGTTCAGTTGTCTCGCGCCGCTCTGTGGCGTGTTCAGTGGTCTCGCTCCTCTGTTGCGTGTGTTCAGTGGGCCCACTGGCTCCGCTCTGTGGCGTGTGTTCAGTGGTCTCACTCGCGCCGCTCTGTGGCGTGTGTTCAGTGGTCTCACTCGCGCCGCTCTGTGGCGTGTGTTCAGTGGTCTCACTCGCTATGCGGCGTGTGTTCAGTGGTCTCACTGGCTCCGCTCAGTGGTGTGTGTTCAGTGGTCTCGCTCCTCTCTGTGGTGTGTGTTCAGTGGTCTCACTCGCGCCGCTCTGTGGAGTGTGTTCAGTGGTCTTACTCTGCTCAGTGGTGTCTGTTCAGTGGTCTCATTCATGGCGCTCTGTGGCGTGTTCAGTGGTCTTACTCGCTCCTCTCTGTGGCGTGTGTTCAGTTGTCTCACTCAGGCCGCTCAGCGGCGTGTGTTCAGTGGTCTTATTCATGGCGCTCTGTATTGTGTGTTCAGTGGTCTCACTCACTTTGCGGCGTGTGTTCAGTGGTCTCACTCGCGCCGCTCTGTGGGGGTTTGTTCAGTGGTCTCTCCTGCGTTTGAGGTGAAGGTCGGCTGTGAGGTGCGGCTCTCTGAAGGGTTTGGTGACGGCCGTTTGTCTGTCGGTTCTGAGCTGCAGCGGCTGGATTGCTGGATTTATGGAGCGTGTCGATGGAGGTCGGCTCCAGGTCTATGAGGGTCAGGGTCCCTGGAACCGTGGGAGAACTCCGTCTGAGCGCTCCTGGTGGGGTGTGACGGTCACAGTGTGGGAGAGATGATCCCTAATCGTAGATTCCGAAGTTAGTTTGTGTTCAGGTACTCTAGGAGGTTTAGACCCACGGTGCTTTGCTCCCAGTAACCATGACGTTCACACATCCTAAGCTTAAACAAACTTGCTGAGAAAGAAATTCCCGTTTCAGGAAATCCCTTTGTAGTACAGTGGGTTGTTACTTCCGGGGCCTCCTAAAAATAAATCTCCATCGTGGAGCGTAAACCTGAGTCATTCAAGTTTCTCCCAAGAGTTCAGCTTTATCGGTAGATACATTTAGGTCCCCAAAAAACACAAAAACCGAATAATCGAAAATTTGAACACCAATACAATGAGCGAATATCCGAATAGTCGAATATTCGGGTCCGGTTCTACTGTTTTCACCATGGAACAGTTCATTTGTGTTCTGAAACGTCCTTCTCCTGCTAAAGGTCATTGTTCGCTGTGCTATTGGACCCTGTATCCTGTGGACTACATTTCAGGAAGGTGCACAAAACACCCCAAATATTCGCATAATCGAAAATGTATATATCCGAATAGTCGAATATTCGCGTCCAGCTCTACTGTGTCCATCATAACACAGTTAGTTGGTGCTATAGCTTGTGGACCTTCCCAGCCAGGGAAGGCTTCGTCAACCTGACCTAAAACACGGTACCAAAAAACCCAAAGCCCACCCCTCCCACCCTCAGGGAACTTTAAATAATCTGCCCTCTGAGAGAATCTCCGAATCGTCGAATATTCGGGTCCAGTTCTGCTGTTCTGAAACGTCATTCCCCTGCTGCAGCTCAGCGTTCACTGTGCCCTGTATCCTGTGGACTACATTTCGGGAAGGTGCCCAACTCCCGCTTATCAGGAGGCAGCCATGTGTTCTTCATGGTTTACTGGCCTGGTCTAAACCGCGGTACAGAAAACCAGAGTGAATGAGAACTGTGGACCAGTCCCAGCTAGAACCGACCCCGCCTTTTTACAGTGCACATGCATGTGCTCGTACTCCTCCTTTCCTGTGACCCTCTGAGCTGGACGGTGGCCAGACTCTGGCGTGTAGCAGTGAGCGGGAAGCGCCCCCAGTCTCCAGATGCGGCGTGTACGGGAGAGAGTGCCGCGGCTCGGGTTACACCAACTGAACCGGCGGGAGAGCGATGGAGTCACCTGATACGCTGAGAACAATCAAGAGAGGAGCATCTCCTCCGACTGTGGGCGTAAGGTGAGCTCCATCAGACTGAGGCCTTGTGGGAAATGGCTCTAAGCGTGTGCACGCAGGGTTTGGCACCCACACAGGGCCTCGGCTCCGCTCACTGTAAATGTCGTTTATTACTGATTACAGACGTGAGGAACGTGTAGTCGCGTAACTCCGCTAATAACCGCGTGCTTGTTGTACAGCATGTGCCTCTAAACGACGGTAGGAGCTCCAGACTTCGGAAAGTTCAGCCAAAACCGCGGAATACTCGGAGACGATTTTCCTCCCTGCTGCCGGCCAATAGCACAGCTTTGGTATGTGCTTCGTCTGATGTAGCATGGCGTGACCTTAGCCGGGGTTGGATTGCTTCATGGTCACTGAGCGTATCCTCAGATATTAGCCACCTATTGATGCTGAGTCTGGAGTCGGCTGTGGGGTATAAATGAGGATTTCAGCCAACAGCTGGCAACCTTACAGGGCCCCGAGTTCCTGCCAGATTGGCATGAAACCATCAAATCAGCTTAAACTGTGCTGTTTGACTCGTACAGTAACGGCTAAACACTGACACGGCCATTCCTGAGATGTTTCAGGGCATCTTGGTTAGATTGATCAGTGGGGAGTTTTCGATTAATTGGCTAATCGATTAATCTGTTATGTTTCTGTTTGAATCATAAATCTTTTTAAATGTACACACAATTTTGTTAGCTTTTTTCCACAACCTAATTAGCATAATTTTTTCATCAGAACGTAGCATGTAGCAATGTAATGAGCTACCAAGCCTGATCTTCTCGATTAATCGGTTAATCTAATTGTCCCAATCTGGTTTCACTGAGGAATAAATACCCATCTTATCCGAGCTAATGTTAAAAAGACCATTTTATTTAAATAATAACACACATATTCATTTGTGTTACCTTTTAAAACATGATCTGTATTTACAGATTTAACTAGCAGCTACCTGTCTATCAGGCCTGTTGAATCTCTTTCGATTAATCGGCCAATCGCATTACTTTATTCCTTTTTTCAGCAAAAAAAATTCAGTCAAATCAAAGAAGCAACAAGTAGCTTGAATTTGAAGTTTCGCTTTTTTCACATATTCATAGCTTCATTTCTTTTCTTGGAAAGTAGCATGACAGTGTAGCTAACTACCTAATTGTTGACTTTTATTCGATTAATCGTCTAATCTGTTGTGTTACTGTTAGACCAATTTAAATAATAGCACAAATAATTATTCATTTTAAATAATAACACTAATAATATTTAATTTTTAATTATCTTTTTGCACATTAGCTGTATCGTAATAAGCTAGCAGAGGATGTCATTATCTGTGAAGCCTGTTAAATATTTTTTGATTAATCGACTAATCGTATTAGAGATAAATAGAAACAATAGAAGTCATATCGCCATAGAGACCATATCGCCCCCTACACTTCCTGTAGAGTATTACAATTTGTCAGAATGTCCATATGAACACTGTAAAGCAGTTATTTTGATAATTAATTAATCTGCATCATCCCAGTCTCCAGTAATCAGGTATGACTCAAGCTATCGTTGATCGTCTCGCTTCCCTTTCAGGGCGCGTGGAAGCGCTATGTGCTGTTTGTGTCAGGGCAGGGTCATGAGAAGGCTCGCAGGAGTTTCCATCCCAAACGCGGGCGGACCACCGCAGCAGCTGCAAAAACACTCTGTAGGAGAGAGTTGGCCTTTCCTTACCACACCATGCCTGCACAGGGTTGCCAGGTCCTGACACAAATTCCAGCCCAGGAGCAAATGGTCTTCAACCAGTCCAGACTGTGTGTATCTCGTGCGTGTATCTGACGGTGACAGTACAGCTTCACTAATAGTTTATTTTCTAACTTTGCCCAGTTTGGGGTAAAAAAAACAAACCTGGCAACCTCAGAAAGCTTGCCTGAAGGCCTTGGCCCCGGCAGGTGAAAGCCGGGGCGTCTGGGTTGGGCTTTTATGCTCAGCCGGGCGGTTCAGCGCTCGCACGCTTAGGCTTTCTGAAAGGCCAGCTGCAGGTGGAGCAGCTCATGAACATAAGACAACAAACACCGTCTTACAAAAGCCGCACGGAGCACCGGGAGTTCTCCGGCATTCAGACGGGAGCGTTTACGCGACGGCCTTCAGAGGTCTGAAAAGAGCGCAGGGTGTGAATAGAACAGTGTGGGTCCGTTTGTCTGTCGGAGTGTGTCAGTGATCCGGGTATGCCTGGCTGTCGGGCTGGGTTAGGAAGTCTGGTTGGAGTTGTGTTTTCCTGAAGGGCCCGTTTGTCCTACAGCGCTCTTTATGTTCTCCTGTAAAGGTGTGGTGTTATGTACCGTCTCTGTTGATCCCTTAGAATTAAACCTGTTATATGTAAATGAGCTGCTTGACTGTGCTTCATTCAGAAACACTCTTCAGAGTGAGGGGTGGGCGGGGCTAAACTGCTGCTGAATAGGTGGATATGTGCTGGTTTTAGTGACATCACAGAAACATCTCAAAAACAGGATATGTGGTGTTTTGGATCCTGGTATGCTGGTCACCCAGAATGACCAATGCTCGTTGACCGGCACCAGAACTGCATAAACCAGCATAGAGCATCTTGGAATTGGGCTGCTAGACCTTCTGAACTAGCTAGCGAGTTAGCCAGCTAAACCAGCTTAGACCAGCATGGAATCGATACTGGTTTTTCAGTAGGGCTGCTGGATCTGCTAAACTAGCTAGCTAGCTATCGCTAGCAAATTAGGCTTGGCCATCTAGCAGGGTCATCCAGCATGACCATACTCAGTGACCAGCTAAACCAGCTTAGACCAGCATGGAATCAATGCTGGTTTTTCAAGAGGGCTGCTGGATCTGCCAAACTAGCTAGCTATCCATCGCTAGCAAATTAGGCTTGGTCATCCAGCAGGGTCATCCAGCATGCTCATTGGCTAGCTAAACCAGCACCAGGCCCACATAAACCAGCTTAGACCAGCATGTAATCGATGCAGTTTTCTAACAGGGCTGCTAGACCTTCTAAACTAGCTAGCTAGCAACCAAACCTAGCTTGGTAATCCCGCAGGGTCATCCAGCATGACCATACTCACTGACCAGCTAAACCAGTATAAACCAGCTTAGGCCACCATGGAAATTAAGCTGGTTTTTCAACAGACCTTATAAACTAGTTAGCTAGCTAGCGCTACCAAACAAGGCTTGGTCATCCAGCAGGGTCATCCAGCCATACCGGTGTTTGAAGATTCCAGCCTTTAGCTTTAGCTTCTAAGCTAATGAAGCTGGCAGGTTGCTACTGTAACCTGTAGGACTCTGTCATATACTACACCATCTAGCTCAAATCAGTAGCTGTAGCCATCTTCATTAGCTTAGCTTCACTGTGAGACTACAGAGGCCACAACTTCAGACACGGAGCGACTACCTTCCCCCCGGCTGGCTGTTGACGAATGCTGGGATTGGAATGTTCTGGCCGTACAGACGCTAATCGGAGTTGGATGTACTACAGTAAATCCCTGTCATGGTTCACTCTTCTGGACTTTGATCCCGTCGGCTCTCCCTAAAACCCTGGCCCAGACCAAACCCCACCGAAGCCCGTATATCCGTAACCAGGTCCACTTTGAGCAGCTGGAACTGAGGGGACTTTCCAGGTCGGAGCGCTAACGAATTCATAAGCAAACTCGGAGATAGAGCTCCGGAGGAATCTGCTCCCGTCCTCCAGAAAGAAGGGAGATAACACTACAAAGGAACGAGGCGGAGAACCCAGCAGGAGGAGGAACCAGGGTCGGTTCCAAATCCGAGGTTCTGGCCAGCACAGATTTCCCCACCGGACCTACGAGCAGCAGGCCTTCAGCGGAATCCTCTCGGGCTCAGAGAGGGTAGCCAATGGGTTGCGGGAGCGTTTCCGTCTGCTCCGGGTTTAGAACTTTCCCATGGAGTCTTTATTCAGAAAGCTCCCATAGAGCCTTCTCTCCTGCACACACAGCCACCAGCGCAGTGCTGACGCAGGAGCGCCGGGCCAGGGAGCTGAAATTCCACACAGTGAAGCTTCGAGGGTGGATGTGACTTTATCTAAGGCCCGTGTTTTTATAGACTCCCTCTGTTGGTTTAAGAATCCGACGTGTTCCCACATGTTAGAACTACTTAGGAAGTTTAAAGTGCTCCTTCTAATCTGATTAAGCCGGCCGCATTCAAAGAGTGGCTTTGATTGGTCAGATTAGACTCAGTGCAAGGACACTTGGGTTTGGGAATGTTGGATTATGCACTTCCAGTCAAATGTTTAGACACAGCTTAAATATCCCTCTTGGAATTATGGAGTCCACCTTAAAACTTGATCAACATCATTGTTATTTAACTGTGGGAGCTGCCAAACAGCGCTTTCGGGAAGCGCACTGCTGACTTTGGGAATGGGAATGAGAATGGGAATTTATGGTGAAACCTTAAATTCCATAAGTGCCGATTAGCAAGGCAAAGCTTTGGCACCGAGGCATCAAACCACACTGCAATCAAACACCTGGGGAGATGAGGCTCTGTAGCTAAACGGACAGGCGGAGCGCTCCGGAATTTTACAAGCCTGATCCGGAGTGAAGCTAACTAGTTTACGGTCCTGCTGATGGGAAATCATTATACAGCTTAGCGACGGGAGCTAATGGTTTTGTTGCGCAGCTTCACGGAGCCAGGACCTGTTTACGTCCAGCGGACAGGGAGACATTAATGTGCCCGCTTTAGGCCGAATCAAATCCAGAGGAATTTAAACTGTGGATCCGTGTTTAGTGTAGGAAATTTATAGCTCGGAAGTTTCCCCTTCCTGACTGAGAAACAGGAGACAGTACCCAGTCACAGCACCAGAGCTCCTACAGCTCTCCGAGCTGGATGGTCATTTTGAGATTCCGGGTTTAGTTCAGTTCCGGATGAGGCCTGTAGAGCGAGGTCACGTCTTCAGGTCCGTAATGTGACCAGGAATGTTAAGCCTACGACTGCAACTGTGTGTGTGTGTGTGGTTTGTTGGGTAGCGTGCGGTCAGGAGTAGCCTGTATTTTGGGATTTTAATCCTAATTGGTTGGAGCGGACATTCACTGGGACACACCGCAGGCCGGTCATGTGACACTGATATTCCGAAGCCATGGTCGAATTGAGTTTGCCTGCTGTGTTCTCTCCGCTGGGCCGAGGTGAAGCAGGTCCCATAGTTATGAAGTACTTTGTAAGCCCCCCGCACACAAGAGTGAGCCCCCTCTGCGATGTTCCGTGGACACTGAGCTGCTGGACAACCAGGTTTTCCCCTTTGCTCATCACCTTACTGAGGAACATAAACATTCCGATCCCGGTATTCCATGATGGCAATGCTGGTTATCCCTCATAAACCTTCCTGTTTGGATT
>JAMWET010006097.1:60000-80622 GCA_024036415.1 Prochilodus magdalenae
CGTGGTACTCGAGTCGGTTCAGCTGCTTGGTTCTCTCGGAGCTCATACCAAGTGTTCATGCTAGCAAGCGTCAGATCTGTAGCCCCGACTTCTCGGGACCAATCGTAAACATGGGGGTCCGAAGCCCCCAGCTCCTGCGGTCTGGACTTTTAGTTCCTACCAACATTCAGAACCACTGTTTCCTCTTTCCCCCATGATGTGTCTTTGTACAAATACATCTGTAGAGAAGGAGAGCAGATACAGTTGGAGTCCTTGGGGAGTTAGCTCACTCGATAGTTAGCTAGGTTAGCCAGCATGCTAACCAGCTAATAAAGCTAACCATGAACGCAAGCAGTTAGGCTTCCATATAAATATGAGCGTTCAAAGCTAGCTAGCTTAGCTGCATCCTGTACACGCCTACAGGCACCAACGTGAATGTCCTCAACCGCACGTCCATAAGAGACAAAGTTGGGGTGACGTAGGAGACATGTTGCCTGCTAGTGTGGGTTCAGAGCTGAGCTGATTAAAGAACTACCAGGCTAATACAGAGTCTGTTCACTCAGCGGCCATCTTGGCAAGGCAGCCCCCAGCCCCACCCCAGCCCTCTCAACTTGCTAAGGGCGGAGTCCTCTCTCTTTGAATGCTGAGAGACCCGGATACTCAAAGCTGAAGGGTTCCCTGGGACTTCCTCCAGAAACAGAGGACGCCATGTTGGGCTTCACAAGCTTTCCCATTCGGATTTCCGTAACCAGTGAGCAGCCCCCTCATTTATATCAGCGCCGGCTAATATAGCGGACCAGCGATGGTAGCCCCGGTGATTAGCATTGTGCTAACCGCACACTGAGTCTGTACTGTTCACAGTGGTGGTGAAGGTAACCAGACGTCCACCTCTAGAAGCTCCCTCACAGGAAGTTGCTACAGGTAATGAGCATGCTGCCTGATGTCTGATACTGCAGGGTGCAGGGTGTAGTGAAGCAACATGGTGCCCAAAGGGAGCTTTATTCAGAAGACACGTGTGGAGGTTCACTGGGGGCCTAGACCCCTGGTTCCCATCACCACCAGTTGTTCAGTAATCTCTGTTAGACTGGGTCATGTGGTTTCTAACACTGTATAACACACTGTTATGTATTAACCTGGACCAAAGCGGCTTCCGCTTCCATAACAGCCCTCAGACACCAGACATCCCCTGGCTGACTGACTCAGTCGGGCGTGCGAGGGAGAAACTGGTTCCTTAATCTCCTCTCTGGGTTAAACTTTTACCTAGGGCCCTAAATCTGACTCCGTATCCTGTTTATGAAAGGGAGGTGTCCTGCACAGGTATGACTGAGGCAGCGCACCTGTGCAGCCATTGAACAGAAACCTCAGACTTCCAGGGTGAACTGGCTTAAAGACCAGGCCGGGCTACTCCTACAGGGCCGCGCAGACGGGGGCATGAAGGTGGGCTGCGTGTCCAGATCATATCCGAGCTCGTTAAACAGGCTCATTTTCAAATGATGGGGGTTTCGGTCAGAGTAATTGCAGCCAGGCCGGCCCTGTTACAGCCCTGAGTCCTGACTGCCCTGTACGGGCGTCCGCGTGGGGCTTCATCTGAGCTGGAGCTGCTGTTAGAGCGGTCAGAGCAGCAGGGAAGCTGTGGGCTGGACCGCGGAGCGGAGCCGAACTCAGTGTTGCCAGGCAAGAAGCATCCAGTACTGCCGTGTCCCGTTAGAGAGTACAGAGAGAGAGAGAGTGAGAAACAGAGAGTGGGAAAGAGTGAGGGAGAGAGAGAGACAGAGAGGGAGAGAGAGACAGAGAGTGAGAGAGAGACAGAGAGGGAGAGAGAGTGTTCAGGTTGAGAGAGACAGGGAGGGAGGTTGAGTTTCTGGTTACGGGAGAGAGTTTCTGGTGACGGGGGAGGTGAGTTACAGTTTGAGGATGAGTTGGTTACGGGGAGGGATGAGTCTGGAGTTCAGAGAGGGAGAGGATGAGACAGTTACGGGGAGAGAGAGACAGTTAGGGAGGGAGAGAGTTTCAGAGAGGATGAGATGAGACTGGTTACGGGTTCAGGATGAGTTTTCAGAGAGGGAGAGGAGTTTCAGGGACGGGGAGAGTGAGACAGAGAGGGAGAGTTCAGGATGAGGGAGAGGTTCAGATGAGTTTCTGGTTACGGGTTCAGGATGAGTTTCTGGTTACGAGAGACAGAGAGGAGAGAGTTTTTCTGGTTACGGGTTCAGGTTGAGTTTCTGGTTACGGGTTCAGGATGAGTTTCTGGTTACGGGTTCAGGATGAGTTGGTTACGGGTTCAGGATGAGTTTCTGGTTACGGGTTCAGGATGAGTTTCTGGTTACGGGTTCAGGATGAGTTTCTGGTTACGGGTTCAGGATGAGTTTCTGGTTACGAGTTCAGGATGAGTTTCTGGTTACGGGTTCAGGATGAGTTTCTGGTTACGGGTTCAGGATGAGTTTCTGGTTACGGGTTCAGGATGAGTTTCTGGTTACGGGTTCAGGATGAGTTTCTGGTTACGGGTTCAGGATGAGTTTCTGGTTACGGGTTCAGGAGGAGTTTCTGGTTACGGGTTCAGGATGAGTTTCTGGTTACGGGTTCAGGATGAGTTGGTTACGGGTTCAGGATGAGTTTCTGGTTACGGGTTCAGGATGAGTTTCTGGTTACAGGTTCAGGATGAGTTTCTGGTTACGAGTTCAGGTGGAGTTTGGGGTTACGGGTTCAGGATGAGTTTCTGGTTACGGGTTCAGGATGAGTTTCTGGTTACGGGTTCAGGATGAGTTTCTGGTTACGGGTTCAGGATGAGTTTCTGGTTACGGGTTCAGGATGAGTTTCTGGTTACGGGTTCAGGATGAGTTTCTGGTTACGGGTTCAGGATGAGTTGGTTACGGGTTCAGGATGAGTTTCTGGTTACGGGTTCAGGATGAGTTTCTGGTTACGGGTTCAGGATGAGTTTCTGGTTACGGGTTCAGGTTGAGTTTCTGGTTACGGGTTCAGGATGAGTTTCTGGTTACGGGTTCAGGATGAGTTTCTGGTTACGGGTTCAGGATGAGTTTCTGGTTACGGGTTCAGGATGAGTTTCTGGTTACGGGTTCAGGATGAGTTTCTGGTTACGGGTTCAGGATGAGTTTCTGGTTACGGGTTCAGGATGAGTTTCTGGTTACGGGTTCAGGATGAGTTTCTGGTTACGGGTTCCGGTTGAGTTTCTGGTTACGGGTTCAGGATGAGTTTCTGGTTACTGTTCAGGTTGAGTTTCTGGTTACGGGTTCAGGATGAGTTTCTGGTTACGAGTTCAGGTGGAGTTTGGGGTTACGGGTTCAGGATGAGTTTCTGGTTACGAGTTCAGGTGGAGTTTGGGGTTACGGGTTCAGGATGAGTTTCTGGTTACGGGTTCAGGATGAGTTTCTGGTTACGGGTTCAGGATGAGTTTCTGGTTACGGGTTCAGGATGAGTTTCTGGTTACGGGTTCAGGATGAGTTTCTGGTTACGGGTTCAGGATGAGTTTCTGGTTACGGGTTCAGGATGAGTTTCTGGTTACGGGTTCAGGATGAGTTTCTGGTTACGGGTTCAGGATGAGTTTCTGGTTACGGGTTCAGGATGAGTTTCTGGTTACGGGTTCAGGATGAGTTTCTGGTTACGGGTTCAGGGTGAGTTTCTGGTTACGGGTTCAGGATGAGTTTCTGGTTACGGGTTCAGGATGAGTTTCTGGTTACGGGTTCAGGATGAGTTTCTGGTTACGGGTTCAGGATGAGTTTCTGGTTACGGGTTCAGGATGAGTTTCTGGTTACGGGTTCAGGATGAGTTTTGGGTTATGGGTTCAGGGCGGTAACTGTGGTCAGTGCCGATCTGCCGTGTCGGCTCCGTCTCTGAGAGAGCCTGGAAAGAAGAATAATCATAGAAATTCCTCCACAAGTGTGTCAGAGGTCATGTAGGTCATTTCCAGTCTGCTGTCAGAGGGATGAGTGAGTGGGGTATTAGTAGAAGGGGGGTATAAAATAAATGGGGGCATTAGGGAGGGGCAGAGGGGCAAATACAATGAAGTACATTTATTTTGCTTGGGTGGGTTTTGGTGTGGTGGTCATATAGTCTAAGCTTTTCTGCACTGTAGGAAGAATGGAGGGGTGAATGAGTGCGCGAGTGAGTGAGAGTATGTAACATCATTACAGTAACGTCATTCTTACGAAGTGTTTATGGACGGTTGTGTGTGTTAATACCCCCATTAAATCTCCTTAATGAGCAGTTATAACAGCCACCTGACCAACGACAGTCAGTGGGAGCTGAGCTTTAACAGTGTGGGCTCACTATTTGGCAAGTGACAGGTCCCAGTTTCTCTCAGTGTGTGTGTTATAACTGCTTATTCATGACCCCATTCATAACCACTACGAAACAGTGGTGGCAGGTAGTGTGTGCTGTTACACAAACCCAAACAAAGGACCAGGGAGTCACTGGATGGAGAGACAGAGCGCGAGACAGAGCGCGAGACAGAGCGAGGGAGAGAGTGACAGACTGAGAGAGGGACAGAGCGAGAGACAGAGCAAGGGAGAGAGCGAGAGACAGAGCAAGGGAGAGAGCGAGAGACAGAGCGAGAGACAGAGCGAGAGACAGAGCGAGAGACAGAGCGAAAGACAGAGCGAGGGAGAGAGCGAGGGAGAGAGTGACAGACTGAGAGAGGGACAGAGCGAGAGACAGAGCAAGGGAGAGAGCGAGAGACAGAGCGAGAGACAGAGCGAGAGACAGAGCGAGAGACAGAGCGAGAGACAGAGCGAGAGACAGAGCGAAAGACAGAGCGAGGGAGAGAGTGAGAGACAGAGCGAGGGAGAGAGTGACAGACTGAGAGAGGGACAGAGCGAGGGAGAGAGAGAGAGACAGAGCGAGAGACAGAGCGAGAGACAGAGCAAGAGACAGAGCGAGAGACAGAGCGAGAGACAGAGCGAAAGACAGAGCGAGGGAGAGAGCGAGAGACAGAGCAAGGGAGAGAGCGAGAGACAGAGCGAGAGACAGATCGAGGGAGAGAGTGACAGACTGAGAAAGGGACAGAGCGAGGGAGAGTGACAGACTGAGAGAGAGAGTGAGAGAGAGAGGAATACAGAGAACGAGGGATTGTAAACAGAGGGTTTGGTTGGATCTGTGCTGCTCCAGACAGTCAACCCAAACACACACCCTCACACACACAAAAACAAAGCCCAGCCACGTGATTGGCTGGTGACGAAGACCCACTGACCAATCACTGAGCGAGTTTGAGTCTGAATCAGGATGCACACATGGCGAGTGCGTGCCTGTGTGTGTGTAGTCTGCCCAGTAGGACCCCCCCAGCCCCCCACCCCCAAAGTTGTTTTGGTTTAAATGCTGGAAGACAAAGAGCCCAGCCCGCCTCCGAGGATGTTCCCGGATCCTCATCTGCAGCCGCGTGCGCTCCGGAATTCCACAGATTTCTATCATTGTCTACATAACTAACGTAATTAAAGTCATTCCGGCTGGTTTAGTGAGAGACACCGTGTTCTAGATAAACTAACGGCGTCAGAACCGTTCACAGGGCTGGTGAACGGAACCAGGTGTCCACCTCTATGTACCCTCACTGAAAACTACTACATGATGGAATTTATAATAGAGGGTAACTACACTCCACTGACCGTACAGGACACTCTGTAGGTGTACAGGTACAGACTGTAGTCCATCTGTTTCTCTGTATACTGTATTACCCTGTTCTTCAATGGTCAGGACCCCCACAGGACCCCCACAGAGCAGGTATGATGTGGGTGGTGGATCATTCTCAGTACTGCAGTGACCCTGACGTGGTGGTGTGTTAGTGTGTGTGGTGCTGGTGTGAGTGGATCAGACACAGCAGTGCTGCTGGAGTGTTGAGACACTGTGTCCACTCACTGTCCACTCTATTAGACACTGTGTCCACTCAGATGGTCCAGAGACGATTAGACATCTGCTGCTGCTACCTTGCTGCTCCACCTTGTAGATGGACAGTCAGAGACGATAGCTCATTTGCTGCTGCACAGTGCAGTGTTGGTCATCCTCCAGTCCTTCATCAGTGGGCACAGGACGCTGCCCACAGGACGCTGCCCACAGGACGCTAGCCCACAGGACGCTGCCCACAGGACGCTGCCCACAAGACGCTGCCCACAGGACGCTGCCCACAGGACGCTTCCCACAGGACGCTGCCCACAGGACGCTGCCCACAGGGCGCTGCCCACAAGACGCTGCCCACAGGACGCTGCCCACAGGACGCTGCCCATAGGACGGTGCTGTGCTGGATAGCTCTGGTTGGTGGACGATTCTCAGTCACCCCACTGAGGTGTCCAGCAGCACTGCTGTCCCTGATCCACGACAGTCCCTATAGCACACTGGGGTCTTCTGCTGTAGAGGCTTTGCCGTCTGGGGGAGTTTTGTGGTTCTAGCTTCACAGCGTCCTCATAACAGAACATCTCCTCTACTCACAGACCCAGATGTGGCCCAGACTGGAACCTCAGGATCTGAGCTGGAAGGTAAACTCGTGGTGCGGCTTGTGTACCTCTCCGAAGTGAATGGATCCAAAGAAGGATAAAAGAGTCATTTCATGTCATTGCTGATGACATAGCCGTCTTCCCAGACGTCCCTGAAAGCTTGTGGGACGCTAAGGGTGGGCCGGTCGCCCGAGTACACAGGACGGGCACTTCAGGGCTTTTTCTTGGGCACGGCCTCATTGTTTACCACAAGAGCACAGCACCCGGCTCTGTGCCCAGCGGGGCGGGAGAGGTCAGCTTTACATAAGCCCTACAGAGCAGCGCAGCTTTGCTCCTCATTCTGCCCTGCGTGCCGACTGTCTCCTCAGTGTAACCCAGTCCTTACCCTGCCAGGAGACATCCGCTAATCCCCCTGGAACAAAGGAGGAAAGGAGAGACGAGCAGAAACGACAAGTAGAACCAGTTAGTTCAACAGGAGAGAGCCCACACAAACATCACATGACACGCGCAAATGCTGGAGGAAGCACGAGGCAGGCGTTTCCAATAAAGTGGCCAGTGAGTGGAGGTATCAGGTGTTTCTAATAAAGTGGCCAGTGAGTGGAGGTATCAGGTGTTTCTAATAAAGTGGCCGGTGTGTGGTGTCCCGTGCGCTCTGTGTTACTGACCTGAGCGCAGTGGGCTGGCTGGCTCTAGCCGCGTCCCGAGCCCTGCAGTCTGCTTGCATCATCGGGCTGATGATGTCACTGAGAGTGTTGTTGACTCAGACTCTGGGAAGTGCAGCTTTTACAGGAAACCGAGGGAGCACAGCACCGAGGTGAAAAACAACCACAGGGCTTCCCTCACTCCAGCATAATAACGCTAGCCTCCTCCTCTCCCTCCTCTCCCTCCTCTCTCTCCTCTCTCTCCTCTCTCTCCTCTCCCTCCTCTCTCTCCTCCCTCCTCTCCCTCCTCTCCCTCCTCTCCTCCCTCCTCTCCCTCCTCTCTCTCTCCTCCTCTCCCTCCTCTCTCTCCTCTCCCTCTCCTCTCTCCTCTCTCTCTCTCTCTCTCTCTCTCTCTCGCTCTCTCTCTCTCTCTCTCTCTCGCTCTCTCTCTCTCTCTCTCTCTCTCTCTCTCTCTCTCTCCCTCCTCTCTCTCCTTTCCCTCCTCTCCCCTCCTCTCTCTCCTCTCTCTTCTCTCCCTCCTCTCCTCTCCCTCCTCTCTCTCCTCTCTCTCTCTCTCCTCTCTCTCCTCTCTCTCCTCTCCCTCCTCCATCTCCTCTCCCTCCTCTCTCTCCTCTCCCTCCTCTCTCTCCTCTCTCTCCTCTCTCTCCTCTCCCTCCACTCTCTCCTCTCCCTCCTCTCTCTCCTCTCTCCTCCCTCCTCTCCCTCATCTCTCTCCTCTCTCCTCTCTCCTCCCTCCTCTCCCTCCTCTCTCTCCTCTCCCTCCTCTCTCTCCTCTCTCCTCCCTCCTCTCCCTCCTCTCTCTCCTCTCTCCTTTCTCCTCCCTCCTCTCCCTCCTCTCTCTCCTCTCCCTCCTCTCCCTCCTCTCTCTCCTCTCCCTCCTCTCCCTCCTCTCCCTCCTCTCCCTGTCTCTCTCTACCACAGTCTGTAAGTACGGATCACGGAGGAACTGCTGCACGGCACAGTTGAAGTACACTTTCTGTAGTAACTACACTCCTCTAAAGACCAGCCGCACCCAGGAGGAAGTGTGGGGTAGCAGGTGTGTTGGGAAGGAAGATAAAGGTTACCAGGAACAATTAATGATGATAAACTGAGACTGATATGATCAGTGTTTATTGGTAGTGTGTCTCAGTATGGTGCCAGACGTCTCGGTATGGAGCTGTAGAGGTTCCTAATGGAGTCCTGTGATAATCCATCCCATGCAGCTTGAACATCCTCACACAGTTCCTGCAGATGGTGCGGTAGGGGTGGAGGTGGAGTGACACCAGGTCTTCTGGACGTGTGATAACAAACCGTCCGTCTTGGTGCTGACCACGGTGCCTCCACACACGGGTTCGTTGGGCGTCTCCACCAAGACTAAAGCGGGACTCGTCACTGAAGATGACCCGCTGCCATTCTGAGTCCCTCCATGACAGTCTGGTACGACACCACTGCAGTGTTTGGTGACGGTGACGTGGTGTTAAGGACAGTCGTGGTAACGGTCTGTGTGGGTGTAGCCCTGTGTGGTGCAGCCGTCTGACGATGGTGCTTGATGTCTCATGGAGGACACCACTGCTCACTGAGGGTCTGTTGGGTCAGCTGAGCCTGTGACTTGGTTGGTTTGCGTGTCTCATGAAGTCAAACCCGCACACCGAGTTTCATTCCTGTGTGCTGGTTCTAAACCTTATACAGAAGGCTCAGTAGAACTGGGACAGAAGTTCTGGCCTGTCTTCTGGAGCTCCTTGGTAAGAAGCCAGCCAGGGTCACACGTCCCAGCGCTGAAGTGTAACTGAGTGACATGAAGCAGACAGGCCTCCTACCTCATTTCAGCACTGACGCTGATAGGGCTGTCCAATCTGCTCGGAGCCGGGCTCGCCGGGTCACCCACAGAAGCAGGCCAGGCGCGTCTGTTTTTAATCAAGTCAGATGTGTTGGAGTTAGAGCTGTGAGTAATTCGGGTTATCCTCGTACCGGAGCGCGCTTTAATCTGGCTCTGCAGCCTGCCGTGCGGTCTGTATCCCCCGGTGAAGCGGGAGCGGAGTCTCAGACAGGCCCCACCATAGGACCAGGTTGAATAGGAGAGGGTCCCGTACTGTGCGTGCTGGACACCGTTCTGGACGTAACCTGTGGCAACCGGGAATACAGCAGGTCTTGGTGAAAGCTGCTCTGCGCCGTCGCCACCCCTCCGGCCCTCCGTGTCTCTGGAGGGCTCCGGGGAGACGTGCTGTCTCCGCTTTGCTATGTAAATCCTCTTTTATAACACATAGTTTCCCTCGGAATAATCGTTTTCCCAGGCCAAGCTTTAGCGCCGCAGCCGGACGGTCCAGACGGGCTTCAGGCTGACCGCGGCTCCAGGCAGGTGCGGATTGTTTGGCTTTTATTGAACCTTTCTTGCCGCTCTGCTCTGAATAGTTTCCCAAGCTGTGGGCCGTAAGCTGCCATTCCTACTCCCGGCAGGGCTCGGAATCACGGATCATCCCTTCCATCCCCAGAGCGTTTGATGTAGTTGGGTACGTAGTTAGTCACCTTGAGAAGAATAACAGTTTAGGTTCAGATGATGGACGGATGTGATGTGGCTAGAGTAAATATCCTCCTATTGACCGACAGAGGTGGTCCGGGTTGGAAGTCTGGCACCTGGACGTTCCGCACAGTTTCAAAGAGCCAATAGGAATAATAAACCAACGTCAAGGTGCCATTGTTATCCTTAGCGGTTTGCTAGCCGGTCTGTAAGGCTTGTAGGACACTTCAGGCTGAAAAGGTGGCACAGCTGCCGGAGGCTGAAAAAAAAGGAACTGGAATTCCATACAAACGGCACAAAGGAACTTTGTTGAGTCTTTGGGAATTCTTCTGCCGTCAAGGCTACAGATGTAAAATCTCTGGGAGACTAAGCAAACGCTGCCGCGGTCACAGCCAGCAGTCATTGTGTGTGTTTAAAAGGTCTAGACGGTTCCACACACGCGGGCAGTGAGGGAAGGGTTTGGTAGAATAATGATCGTAATGCTAACAGTAATAATGACTCATAGAGCTCATAGCGCCACACCGCCGGCATGACAGGTGATCCAGAGGAAACCGGAAAAGTGCACTTCCTGACTGATCCCGGAGCTTCAGCAGTCCTCTGGTGGGTGCTAGTGTGTTGCTGAACACTTACAGTGGTATTTTAGGTGCTGGCAAAGGTGCTATTGTTCTGGTGTCCCGGGTGGTTGCTAGAGTTTCCCAAATGGTTAGTAGGATGTTGCTAATGGACCTCTAGGAATATTAATCATCTCAGTTGTGTGTGGAAACTGTTGTACCCATTCGTTCCTGATTTAACAGTGATTACAGGCTAGGGGCTGGTACTGACTCTTATGTTGGAACAACATGGTGGGGCCAATCACGGTGGGCTCAGCCAGAAATGAGGATGTCCGGGGGCAATGGTGGCCAACCGTGGTGTTTTGAACGCTGAGTGTTGGACTCCTCTGAGGGAGGTCACTGTCTGGTCGCTCTCTTGAACAAGCGTTCTTCTCTGGATCTAGAGTCTTGTTGGAGCGCCCACTCCGTCAACCTATAAAGCTGAACACTGCCTGAGGTGGCTGACCATGGGCTCAAGGACTGAGCTGGCCCAAACCCTTTTCAGGTAGACCGGAGATTCGGATTGCCTTTGGGTTCAGCTACTCTGCATAGCCCCCTGGCATCACGGACCACTGGACTACACTTAGTCTTAAGGATGGCCGCTGCTGTTGCGCGTGACGCTCTCTCGCTCTGAGTTCTAAAGGATAGGAAGCGTTGGCACTGTTTGTTCCCAAACCAGCATCACAACTGTTGTTCAACTGTGCTAGCTAGCAGAAAGCTCAGACACTTACCCCTAACTAGCTGTTAACTAGCTAGCGCATTCCTGCTAGCAACAACTAGCTACACCAAATAAACAACAGAGCTGAGGGGGATCATTTTTTATCCATACTCAGCAACTGGAACGCTGGAATCTTGCCCAGAGTCCTCGGAGAGTTTGAAAACGATCACCACGTGATCTAATTGTTGCGGTATCAGCTTCCTTCACTTGTTATCGACAGGCGCCGCTGAGGATGTTTCGACTGGTCGACCACATTTTCAGCTAAGAGGCTGTGTATCTGTAATGATCTGCTACGAGTGAGCGGGAGGTGCGGCCGTGAGGGTTCAGGTGCCAGAGCCTGGAGAGGAAGGCTTGGCCTGTATGTGCTGGATTGAACACTGCTCTGGGGTTTTTACTGTTGAAACGTGAAGCAAATGAACAGTGACACGAGGTCGTGTCCATAATAAACCGAGGCAGCCGCCGGACTAAATGGGAGACGAACCGAGACAGACTTGGATTTTCAGCTGTGGACCAGATTCAGAGCTCTGAAACATCTGGCCTCTACTGAGCACTATAAAGCACAGTGAATGTATCGGTGGAGGTGTAAAACGGCTGAACGGACGGATTTGAATGCTGTGTAAATTGCTGTTATGAACCTCTCTGCCCCGTTATTCCGAAATCATGAGTCCATGAGTCTTTGGGTTACTGTAGGACTAACAGTGTAAGAGCTAACAGTGTAAGGAGTAACAGTGTAAGGGCTAACAGTGTAAAACCAACAGTATAAGGAGTAACAGTGTAAGACTAACAGTGTAAGGAGTAGCAGTGTAAGACTAACAGTATAAGGAGTAACAGTGTAAGGGCTAACAGTGTAAGAGCTAACAGTGTAAGGGCTAACAGTGTAAAACCAACAGTATAAGGAGTAACAGTGTAAGACTAACAGTATAAGGAGTAACAGTGTAAGACTAACAGTGTAAGGAGTAGCAGTGTAAGTCTAACAGTGTAAGGAGTAACGGTGTAAGACCAACAGTGTAAGGGGTAATGGTGTAAGACTGACAGTATAGGGAGTAACGGTGTAAGACCAACAGTGTAAGGGGTAACGGTGTAAGACCAACAGTGTAAGGAGTAATGGTGTAAAACTAACAGCGTAAGGGCTAACAGTGTAAGGGCTAACAGTGTAAGGAGTAACGGTGTAAGACTAACAGTGTAAGGAGTAACAGTGTAAGTCTAACAGTGTAGGAGTAACAGTGTAAGGAGTAACAGTGTAAGTCTAACAGTGTAAGGAGTAACAGTGTAAAGAGTAACAGTGTAAGGAGTAACAGTGTAAGAGCTAACACTGTAAAGAGTAACAGTGTAAGACTAACAGTGTAAAGAGTAACAGTGTAAGAGCTAACACTGTAAAGAGTAACAGTGTAAGACTAACAGTGTAAGGAGTAACAGTGTAAGGAGTAACGGTGTAAAACTAACAGTGTAAGTCTAACAGTGTAAGGGCTAACAGTGTAAGGAGTAACAGTGTAAGTCTAACAGTGTAAGGAGTAACAGTGTAAGGAGTAACAGTGTAAGTCTAACAGTGTAAGGAGTAACAGTGTAAGTCTAACAGTGTAAGGAGTAACAGTGTAAGTCTAACAGTGTAAGGAGTAACAGTGTAAAGAGTAACAGTGTAAGGAGTAACAGTGTAAGAGCTAACACTGTAAAGAGTAACAGTGTAAGACTACCAGTGTAAGGAGTAACAGTGTAAGAGCTAACACTGTAAAGAGTAACAGTGTACAATTAACAGTGTAAGGAGTAACAGTGTAACACTAACAGTGTAAGGGCTAACAGTGTAAGGAGTAACAGTGTAACACTAACAGTGTAAGGGCTAACAGTGTAAAGAGTAACAGTGTAAGTCTAACAGTGTAAAGAGTAACAGTGTAAGTCTAACAGTGTAAGGAGTAACAGTGTAAGACTAACAGTGTAAGGGCTAACAGTGTAAGGAGTAACAGCGTAAGGGCTAACAGTGTAAAGAGTAACAGTGTAAGGGCTAACAGTGTAAGGAGTAACAGTGTAAGATTAACAGTGTAAGGGCTAACAGTGTAAGGAGTAACAGTGTAAGGAGTAACAGTGTAAGATTAACAGTGTAAGGGCTAACAGTGTAAAGAGTAACAGTGTAAGGAGTAACAGTGTAAGATTAACAGTGTAAGGGCTAACAGTGTAAGACTAACAGTGTAAGGGCTAACAGTGTAAGGGCTAACAGTGTAAGACTAACAGTGTAAGGGCTAACAGTGTAAGGGCTAACAGTGTAAGACTAACAGTGTAAGGAGTAACAGTGTAAGGAGTAACAATGTAAGGGCTAACAGTGTAAGGAGTAACAGTGTAAGGGCTAACAGTGTAAGGAGTAACAGTGTAACACTAACAGTGTAAAGAGTAACAGTGTAAAGCGTAACAGTGTAACACTAACAGTGTAAGGAGTAACAGTGTAAAGAGTAACAGTGTAAGGAGTAACAGTGTAAGTCTAACAGTGTAAAGAGTAACAGTGTAAGTCTAACAGTGTAAAGAGTAACCGTGTAACACTAACAGTGTAAAGAGTAACAGTGTAAGGGCTAACAGTGTAAAGAGTAACAGTGTAAGGGCTAACAGTGTAAGAGCTAACAGTGTAAAGAGTAACAGTGTAAGGAGTAACAGTGTAAGGAGTAACTGTGTAAAGAGTAACAGTGTAAAGAGTAACAGTGTAACACTAACAGTGTAAGTCTAACAGTGTAACGCTGACGTTAAGATGTTTACGGGTTAACGGTGGCTGTTCCGGCTCTCTGATTGTGAATCACACTGTAATTGGTTGTAAAGGCCTGAAGCTGACCTCTGATCAGAGGAGAGAGCCGCTTCCTGTAGCGCTCAGTGAGCGTATCGAGTTACAGTTGAGGAAACACTACATTCAGCCTGAAAGCCCACCGCTCCCTCCCACCACTCCCACTCTCTGTAAAAACGAGAGTGCTTTCTTTCACTCTTTGTCTCGCTGCCAGAGCTGGAGCACACACACACCCCTCCTGATGTTCTCCATGTGTTGGACTCTGCACGCTCGCGTCATGCGGGCGGGTTTGTGTGAGTGTGATGATGTAAATGGCGAGAGTAGCAGGAATCGGTCCCTTCTCCGAAACTTTCACGCAAGACTTCATCTGGTCTTCACTTCTACACGCTGAGTTTAACTCTCAGAGCTCTGGAACTTATTCCATAACCCTTTATTCCTAAACAGCCAAGCGATTAAAACGATTAATCCCGGTGATTCGCATTATTCTGGGTGATTAATCGCATCTTTTAAATAGTTAATAATGATTAATCACAATGAGGTGCAGCTGGTTTTAATCACACTGTTTCTGTAGATAATTGCAAATAATTGCATCATTTTTCATAGTTAAACAATGAATTGCATTGCTTTGTTTAATCCATCGCGATTAATCGCATCATGTGGTTTCATTAACCTCACTTTGCTAATCTCCTAGTCTTTTGGCTTTGGTAGCCGACTTTGAATATTCACATTTCTTTGTGGGGGTTCAGTTGCGCAGCTAATCTCAATTAATTGCTTTAGTTTGTTAGGTAATTGCGATTAATCGAATCATTGGGTGCAATTAATCATAGTCAACTGCATCAGTCTATGGCGTTATTAATCACAGTTAATGGCATACATGGTTTACCTCATTTTGCATGGCAAGTTTTTAAAGAATCTGATTATTTGGTCTAGTCCGTCATGATTAATCGCGTTATTCGGCACAGTGAAGTGCAGATAATCGCACGATTGTGATTATTCGACCATGTATAATATCCTGTTGTTTTCTATTATCTCTAATATGTTTGACGTTGTTGTTTGTGTTGTTTAATGGGATCAATAACATTAGCAGCCACGGTTAATCGCAGACGTGTGTAGTTAGTTGCGAATAATCGCAGTGCTATGTGCAGTTAATTGCGATTATTCAAATAAATTTGTGCAGAAAATGGTAATTTGTGATGCTGCTGAGGTGAAAGTTATCACTGCGGTTATTAAAACGCCGTTTCACTGCTGATATACTGTAGGGACCACAAATGTGTTTTTCCTTGGAATGTTCAGAGCTCATCCCGGCACCACCCAGCTGACCTTTTGACCCTTCCACCACACCCTCAGGCCAGGTCACTTCGGCACGTTCCTACAGAGAGAGTATGTTTGCTCAGCTGGGGCAGGACTGAGGGGTCCGACTGAGGGGTCCTGTAGAGGGATCGTGGGGGGATTAGATTACATTACCTTCCCTGTCCACCAAAGTGGAAGTGTATAGTCGGAATCTTCTTCTGTGCTCATGGAGACAAGAGAGCTTGTAGAGGTGGACGTCTGGTTCCATTCACCACCACTGTGAGCAGCTTGGTCTCATAAGTCATTGGGATGAGGGAAAAACAGGAGGGGATAAATTCCATGAATTTCTCCTCCAGAGTTTTACGGGCAGGGCGGCGTTCCCCTGCAGACCCCCCGGGAGGGGCTCTGTGACCCCGCCACTCCCACTCCAGCTCGGAGCAGAGCTCAGATTTATGCACGCTGCTGGAGTTTACGGCCCTCAGCCCACAGGTGCTTCATAGCAGTGCACGGCTGGAGGGGCAGTCAGGGACGCCCTGGAAACGAGCCCCTCAAGTTCACTTTCACTTCTACCCATTTACGAGCGCCGCAAATACGGCCTGAAGGTTTGAGCTACGTACAGCGAATTCACGTTATCGGTATTCCGGAATGGATCACCTGGAAGTTCGTAGCACGAGCCACATTCGGGGCAAGGGAACATAAAGCTCTTGGTTCTCCCGCCGAGATCAGATTAGCGTGTCCTAAACCGAGCCTGCCGAAGTCCTGATCGTCTGCCACCCTGAAGAGTTTAGTTCCAGCACATGCGGTTCTGATATTCAGGCGCTTCCTGAAGGTCTTTTGATTTTTTTTTCCCCAAATAAAGTTTTGTGTGGTGTTGATCCGGTTTCTGAATAAACACGCTGTTTCCCTCGAATGCTGCGGCTCGTGATAATCAATCAGTCTTCTGTCTCAGATCGATTGGTCGGTTTACAGCAAGACTCCGCCCCTGATGATCACAAAGAAGCACCATGTGGAAATAGACTAATTAAAATGATTCCTGTGTAAATAAGCTCCGCCCTCATACTATTGAGCTAGCTATGCTAGTTACTTGGAGCTAATGCTAGTAGCTAACGTACCCTATGCTAGCTACTGGCTCCATCTGGACACCAACACACAGTAGATTAAAGTTCCTCACTATGGAGCTCTCAGTTTAAGATGATCTGCTTCACCCGGTACACACGGATACAATCACACAGCATGGCTGCTACTTACAGGCTGCTGTTAGGGTGGTGGTGCTAATAAAGGTGGAGCTGCTTCTCTCTTCAGTCTCTTCAGGGTCAGACACTGAGCAGAGCTGCTCCATATTGTCCGGAGAGGTTTGGAAAACTGTCCGGAGTGGAATCCTGTCCTGTTCTCCAGCTTGTATTGGGAATTCTCTGTTCCACCTTAAATGGTGCTGCAGTCACATTCTGGTGCCTGTACCGGCTGCAGCATTTAAGGTGGAACGGAACATTGGATTAGGAAGTTGGTGTATAGGAAGAACTTCAGCCTGAACATCCACCACGTACCGATGACAGTTAGGTTCCTGCTTGAGCTACATACCACCACAACGGAGCTACAGAACCAGCGGAATCCAGCGTTCCAGACTGGGAAGGGAATGTCGGCGCTCCTCATTCCCTTCCCAGTCTGGAACGCTGGATTTCTCCACGTGGTCCGCCATGTTGGTTCTGTAGCTCCGTTGTGGTGGTGTGTAAATGTTGAGGTCTGTAAATATTAATGCTGTTCCGTAACAGTTTAGGATTCGGGAATCATCCCGTTTTCCCATCCTCTTTTGGAAATGCAGGATTTGGCTTTGAAGGAGGAACAACAGTGATTGAGGTTCACGGTATGTGGGTTCTAGATACTGAACTCTCCTTATTACACCCTCACAGCGTCCATACAGCTGTACAGTCTTTATAGTAAAGAGCCGATGGGTCGGAGTTTCGCGGTTTGGCCCGGCGTTCCAAACCTCCAGGACGTTTTACACTCAGCTTAGAACAGCTGCATAATAGAGGCTGAATGACAGATTCATACTGTCCTCCCTCCCTCTCTCGCTCTCGCCCCCTCCCTCGCTCTGCGGGCCTGCTTTCTGTCTCAGGTCTCATTGAGCTGTAGCATGAAGGAGGTGGGGGCGGTTCAGAAGGAAGCGTCTGGAGCAGGGGCTTTTTCAGCACTGTGGTCCCGGCTCTTATCGCTTTCGCTCCACAGCTCCGAAAAGGAGGAGCATTGTGGGAAGCTTTGTGGGCCGTCTGCCAGAACCTCTCCGCCAGAGGATGATGGATGAGTGTGGAGCGAGTGAATGTGCTTTTTCATCAGGTGGATGACGGAGGGCAGCATAAATAACGCCTGTGTCTGTCACTTTGGGAATGTTTTACATCCACTCTGTGTCAGCTCTGTCGGAAATCTCCGATCTTTCGGAATGACTGCGGAGTCGATGTACAGTGTCACGGCTGAGCTGAGTACGGACCACCACCCAACTATGGCCTGGGCAAACAGCGGCCCTGTGGTCAGAACTGAAGCCCAGACTGGAATAGCCAAATACCCTAACAACCACCCGGAACAATGTATCAACTAATTAGCAGCTACCAGAGATACTAAAGGAACATGACCCCTCCCCCTTTGGCTCAACACTGTCCATACACTGTAGCCAGTACAGAACCACCAGAACTGAACCTTTGGGTCACTTATAAACTGTTACAGGTGAACCTGAGAGTCCACTCGCCTGACCCGCCCAGCGGTGACCGGGGGGTGTTCCAGAGAGCTGGATTCCTCAGTTAGCCGGATAACCCAACCCAAATCCAGGCCTGTCCGCTTTGAGCAGGTTACCTGGGTAACTGGAAGCCCCCCTGGTCACTACCGGGCTGCGTGACCCACGTTAGCCCCCGGGTCACCTCATGGTTAACTCCTCAGCACAGTGTTGGTCCATACTGGGTACAGTACTACCGTAGAAACTCGCTGTGGTGGTCTGTGCGGGTTTGGGCGTGTGACGAGAGCCCACTCTGGATGACGTACTGATGTGCACTGTAGTAACACTGTAGGTGACCTCCTGGGTTAACGGTGTAACTGCTCAGGGTGTGGGGTGTTAATGTATGTACAGGTGCACTGAACACTGAACACTGAACACTGGGTCATCTAGAGGGAAACAGACTGAGGACCTCAGACTCTGTCTCTGTCTCTCTCTCTCAGCCTCGTCTCTCTCTCTCAGCCTCATCTCTCTCTCTCAGCCTCGTCTCTCTCTCTCAGACGGAGTCATATCTAGGGGTCTCTATACATATCCTGGATTCTACAACATCCTTCTCCACTTTCGCCAGCATATATTCAAGAAATAGATAGATAGATATCTATATTACTATATCTAGCAAGATGACATCGCGCGATAGATAGCAATATAGGGATCAGTATAGAGATATACTTCCATCTCAGGTAGCTAGAGAAATAGGACCACTATATGATGAGGCGATGATATAGCAGAGACTGAGTCGAGATATATCTATCCCGCTGCCAGCTGCTAATCACGACAGCTCTACGTCTCTGATAGAATCTGCTCTCTCTCTCTCAATCTATGATCTCTCTACCCTCTTGTTCTCTACTTCTCTCTCTCTCTCTCTCTCTCTCTCTCTCTCTCTCTCTCTCTCCCTCTCTCTCTCTCTCTCTCTCTCTGGAAGGTGAGCTGTCCTCCTCTAGTTTAACATCACAGTGAAGTAAATGACCTACTTTCTGCTGCTCTGAGTAGACCTCGCTTGACATGAGGTGTGTGTGTGTGTGTGTGTGTGTGTGTGTGTGCCAGTGTTGTTGCTACCCGTCTCTGTGACTCCACTTCCTCTCGACCAATCAGAGGCTGGGAAATCTGAATGACCAATGATGCGGCTTCTGTAGCTCTGTTTGTGTACATGTGTGTTGTGTGTGTGTGAAGTAATGCATGCTCATGCAGCACAATCACACCCGGTCCGACTGACAGTTACCAGGTGACGGTGTGGTCACTGTTCAGTACACCACGATACACACTCTACAGTCAGATACACTGTCATTACATACAGTGTCACTGTATGGTTATATCCCTAGTGTGTTTACACTGACATTAACTCTCTCTCTCTCTCTCTCTCTCCCTCTCCCTCTCTTTCTCTCTCCCTCTCCCTCTCTTTCTCTCTCCCTCTCCCTCTCTTTCTCCCTCTTTCTCTGTCTCTGTCTCTGTCTCTCTCCCCCCCCCCTCTCCCTCTCTCTCCCTCTCTCTCTCCCTATCTCTCTCTCTCTCTCTCCCTCTCTCTCCCTCTCCCTCCCTCTCTCTCTCTCTCTCTCTCTCTCTCTTCCCCCTGCCCCCCACCCCCGGTGGTCCTGCTGTTTGATGTCTGGTCTCTGGTCTCAGGTAAGTCCTTCATACCTGCTGTATATTGTTTACTGTGTTCTGGTTTAGCACTGCAGTGTAAAGTCCGGAGACAGCTGTGGTCATTGTGGTCCCTGTGGTCACTGTGGCGACTGTGGCTGCTTTGGTCACTGTGGCGACTGTGGCTGCTTTGGTCACTATGGTGACTGTAGTCACGTTGGTCACTGTGGCGACTGTGGTTGCTATGGTCACTGTCTTCACTGTGCTCACCATGGTCACTGGTTACTGTGGTGACTGTAGTCACTTTGGTCACTGTGGTGACTGTGGTTGCTATGGTTGGTGTCTTCACTGTGCTCACCATGGTCACTGGTTACTGTAGTCACTGTAGTGGCTTTGGTCAGTGTGGTCGATGTAGTTCAGACTTTTAGAGTCAGAGCTGTTCACAGTGGTGGTGAAGGTAACCAGACGTCCCCCTCTAAAAGCTCCCTCACGGAAAGATGCTACGTGAGATATGAATACGCTGCCTGAGTCTCTCTCTCTCTCTCACTCTCTCTCTCTCTCTCTCAGTGTCTCTCTCTCTCTCTGTGTCTCGACGATATATACGGTATCTATACATATCCTCTCTCTTCTTGTGTCTATCTAATATCCTCTAGTATCTCTCTATCTATTCCTCCCTCTATCTAACTCTATTCTCTGTCTCTCTTATCTGGTATATACTCCTATCGTCCACCTAACTCCTCTCTCTCTCTGTGTCTCTCTCCCTCTGTCTATATCTCCTCTCTCTCTCTCTCTCTATCTCTATCTAGTCTTTCTCTCATCGTCCTCTCTTCTCCCCTCTATTCTCTGTCTCTCTCCTATATTCTCTTTCCCAGTCTCTACCTTTTCCCACTTTCTGCGACTCTTCCTTCTGTCCCAATGATCACTGTCTCCCTCCTCCTGTACACCGGTTGCCACTTTATTTTTCTACACTTTAATAACGGCTTCCTTCTAAACAAACAAACAAGCAAACAAACGAGTAAACAAACACAGAGAGCGAGAGTGTAAACACCCAGCAGGGCTCTGTTGTGGTCTCGGGCTGAGATGCTCTCTGATCTATGGGGCGACATAGGAGACACATAGTAAAAACAAAACCGTGGAGACGATGCCTCCCAGCCAAATCGCGCACGACCAGCTCTTACGTACAGAGACGAACTAGCCGATCATGACGTTTAATGAGATTTATACGTGTTATTAATGAAACATCTTAACCAACATGAAGCCACTTCACCTCTCCTCTCAATTCTCTTTTCCCTTTCTTTTTCTCTTTCCTTTACCTTCTAATCTTTTCCTTCCTTTTTTTTTTCTTCTCTTTTCCTTTTCTA
>JAMWET010006098.1:0-22500 GCA_024036415.1 Prochilodus magdalenae
AGCTCGGCTTGTTTCCCTCTCATGTCCGGGGCTGTGAAGAGAGTACAGATGGCTCTGCTCCTGTAGTCTTGTTTTCAGCTTTGAGCGTTTAGCGTTTTTACAGCGTGTTTGATCGGATGAAGTGCTGGT
The DNA here is from genome assembly GCA_024036415.1 of Prochilodus magdalenae. Lineage (NCBI taxonomy): Eukaryota > Metazoa > Chordata > Actinopteri > Characiformes > Prochilodontidae > Prochilodus > Prochilodus magdalenae. The sequence goes on from JAMWET010006098.1 coordinate 130, forward strand.
TAATGGACTCTTGCTGGAAACAGATGGTCCTGTATCTCTCCTCCACAGTCGGATAAAAAGCTCCAGGACGTGTGGAAGAGCAGCTGGGCTGGAAGTTCTTCACCGCGCCTGCTCGTTCGAAGGCAGAGGGAAGTTTGTGTGGTGGAAGCGTGCTGTACAGTAGACAGCTGTGGACTGTAACAGTAGAAGTGTTGGAATCGGACATGCTGACTGCATCCTGGTTCACTGGGCTTTAACTCTGCCTGGAAACACAGATGTTCTGTCCAGGGCTGATTCCCAGGGGACACAGAGTAAGAGACGTGTTACTCCTGCTGTGGTCTGGCATAAAGTCTCATCTCTTCTGACTACACGTCGAGACTTGGACTGTAGTGAGGGTGGGGTATATAGGACAGGTGTAGTTTATTTATAGAGGTAATATGCAGGTCATTTGAAGAGGACAGGTGCAGGGTATTTATAGAAGTGTGCTGAGGATCAGGTAAAGAGGACAGATGTAGATCAGGTGTGGGTCATGTGTAGAGGACAGATGTAGATCAGGTATGGGTCATGTGTAGAGGACAGATGTAGATCAGGTGTAGATCAGGTGTGGGTCATGTGTAGAGGACAGATGTAGATCAGGTGTGGGTCAGGTATAGAGGATGGATGTATATGTGTGGGTTAGGTGTGGAGGACAGGTGAGGATCAGGTGTGGGTCAGGTATAGAGGATGGATGTATATGTGTGGGTTAGGTGTGGAGGACAGGTGTAGATCAGGTGTGGGTTAAGTGTAGAGGACAGGTGAGGATCAGGTTTGAGCCAGGAATAGAGGTCAGATGTTTGTCAGGTATAGAGTACAGGTAAGGGCAAGTCAGGTAAAGATTACAGGTGTAGGTTTTGTATAGGAGACAGGTGAGGATCATGTGGGTCAAGTATAGATGTCAGGTATAGAGGACAGGTGTAAGTCAGGTAAAGAATGCAGATGTAGGTCGGGCATAGGAGACCAGTGTAGGTCATGTATAAGGGACAGGTGTGGTTCAAGAATAGGAAACAGCTGTGGGTCAGGTGAAAAGGACAGGTGAGTGTCCAGTAAAGAGGACAGGTGAGTGTCAGGTATAGAGGTCAGGTAAAGAATAGAGGTGTAGGTCATATATAGCGGACAGGTGTAGGTCAGGTAAGGGTCAGCTGTAGGTCAGGTAAGGGTCAGCTGTAGGTCAGGTAAGGGTTAGCTGTAGGTCAGGTAAGGGTCAGGTGTAGGTCAGGTATAGTGGACAGGTATAGCGGACAGGTGTAGGTCAGGTAGGGGTCAGCTGTAGGTCAGGTATAGTGGACAGGTGTAAGTCAGGTAAGGGTCAGGTGTAGGTCAGGTATAGTGGACAGGTATAGTGGAAAGGTGTAAGTCAGGTAAGGGTCAGCTGTAGGTCAGGTAGGGGTCAGCTGTAGGTCAGGTATAGTGGACAGGTATAGCGGACAGGTGTAGGTCAGGTAGTGGTCAGCTGTAGGTCAGGTAGGGGTCAGGTGTAGGTCAGGTAGGGGTCAGCTGTAGGTCAGGTAGGGGTCAGCTGTAGGTCAGGTATAGTGGACAGGTATAGCGGACAGGTGTAGGTAAGGGTCAGCTGTAGGTCAGGTATAGTGGACAGGTGTAAGTCAGGTAAGGGTCAGGTGTAGGTCAGGTAGGGGTCAGGTAGGGGTCAACTGTAGGTCAGGTAGGGGTCAGCTGTAGCAGGCTGCGACTGTTCCAGTATACTAATGGTGATATCTCGGAGACGGGAGCCGAGCCGAGTTTGAACGAGGAGCACTTGGGTTTAAGGAGCGGTGTCTCCCTGCAGCAGCAGGCTCGGAGCAGCGTGAGGAGCTCGTAGGAGAGACGCGCCGGTCGTTAAAGCGGTCATGGTGCACGTGGTGATCATCGCGCTGAAGGAGGAGGTCGTTTCATTTGCATAGTCTGCAGAGGGAGAGTCCGGCTCTGCTGTGTGATGGACAGATGGAGCTGAGTAGTCCTGTCGCTCGGTCTCTCTCCCGCGCTGCACCTCCTCGCGTTACGGTGCCAGATACAGTGTGTGGAGGAATACGGTGTCTGTGTGCGGAGCCGTGACGCGTTGGTGCTCATATATAGATCTGGCCTGTCACATCAGAACCGAGGATCTCAGGAGTGGCATTCCCGGGCCATTAGTATCGACCCGTGTGGATTCCGCACACAGGCCTGTACAAAAGCCAGGCCATTAAATCACTGTTCAGTGTGTCCACTCCTCACCTTCATTCCAGCCTCCGTCCTCCTCAGGAGACTCACTGCCAGTTCCTCAGAGAGACACACCTCCACAGTTCAGTCTTAGAAGCTGGTTCAGCATCTCCTGCTTCTCCTCTCCATCCAGATAGCCCCACACACATTCAGTGGTGTTGAGGTTCTGGACTCTGGGGTGGTCAGTCCATTGTTCTGAGACCACCAGCAGCTCCTGTGTTGGATGTGTGGGCCTCCTTTTCTCAGTGAGGAGCTTCAACAGCTACACCTCCTTTCAGACCTCCCCTCTCTCACAGTGGAAGGATGGACAGACACACCTGTGGAGGTGCTCAGATCCGAAGCAGCTTGATGTTCTCCTCTCTCTCTCAGAGACCAGAGAGCTGTGTATCTGATGGGACAGTGCTGATGGGTCTACCGGGTCTTCCAGGTGGCTGTTAGGAGTCTGTTTTCTCCATAGCTGAAACTCCTGATAGTCTGATCTGAGTCTGAGTTATCTGGTCTGAGTCTGGACAGAGTCTGCTTGGTCTCCTCTCCTCCCCTCTCCTCTCTTCGCCTCTCCTCTCCTCTCCTCCTCTCTCCTCTCCTTTCCTCCCCTCTCCTCTCCTCCCCTGAGTCTGATTTATCTGGTCTGAGTCTGCTTGGTCTCCTATCCTCTCCTCCCCTCTCCTCTTTTCCCCTCTCCTCTCCTCTCCTCTGCTTTCCTCCCCTCTCCTCCTCTCTCCTCTCCTCTCCTCTCCTCTCCCCTCCTCTCCTCTCCTCCTCCTCTCCCCTCTCCTCTCCTCTCCTCTCCTCTCCTCTCCTCTCCTCTCTTCTCCTCCCCTCTCCTCCCATCTCCTCTCCTCCTCTCTCATCTCCTCTCCTCTCCTCCTCTCCCCTCTCCTCCTCTCCTCTCCTCTCCTCTCCTCTCCTCTCCTCTTCTCCCCTCTCCTCCTCTCTTCTCTTCTCTCCTCTCCTCTCCTCTCCTCTCCTCTCCTTTAATGTTGAACTGTTTCCATAGCTGTATTTGTGCCATGTAAGGAGCAGCTGGCATTCTGAAACTGTTTATATTAACACCTCCCTCTCTCTCTCTCTCTCTCTCCCTCCCTCTCTCCCTCCCACCTCCTCACTCTCTCTCTCCGTAGGTTTAACTACAGATCCACCCACCATCTGACCACTAACGGGTTCTACGAGTTTCTGAACTGGTTTGATGAGCGGGCATGGTATCCTCTGGGCCGGATTGTTGGTGGGACGGTGAGTGAAGCCCACTAACACAGACACTCCTCAGGGGTCTTACCTGCAGGACCACCTACACTAAGAGGAACCGCTGACTCCGGCGGTCCAGCGTAGAGAGGTCTGGAGGAAGCCGCTCTGCATGTACTCTGAGCTCTAAGCTCTTTAAACAGGGTCGGTCTAATCACTCCATCACAGGTCATTCGCAGGTGGAGGTCAGGAGTGGGTGGAGGAGAGGGAGAGAGAGAAACAAAGAGGAACTCATTAGTTCATTCACTGCCTGATCCTATACGTGGAACTCCAGTGCTTTGATATAATTAACAGAAATAAAAACACCAACCAGGTGAGTCTAATCACGTCATAGATCTTTTTGGTCTGATCTCAGTCTGTGCAGAGTCTTATCTGAGTCTTATCATAGTTATCTTGCTTGGTGAGTTCTGAATCGGGTCTGATCTGAGTGAGCTTGGTGTGTTCTGAATCGGGTCTGATCTGAGTGAGCTTGGTGTGTTCTGAATCAGGTCTGATCTGAGTCTTATGCGAGTCTTATTATATAGCTTGGTGTGTTCTGAATCTGTTTGGTCTGATTTGAGTCTGATCTGAGTTAGCTCTGTGTGTTCTGAATCTGTTTAGTCTGATCTGAGTCTGTGTGGTGTGATCTGGGTCTGATCTGACTTAGCTTGCTGTGTTCTGAATCTGTTTGGTCTGAAATGAGTCTGATCCGAGTCTGCTTATCTGAGTCTTATCATAGTTATCTGAGTTAGCTTTTGTGTTCTGAATCAGGTCTGATCTGAGTCTTAACTGAGTTAGCTCTGTGTGTTCTGAATCTGTTTGGTCTGATCTGAGTCTTATCTGAATTAGCTTGGTGTGTTCTGAATTGGGTCTTATCTGAGTGAGCTTTGTGTGTTCTGAATCGGGTCTGATCTGAGTCTTATGCAAGTCTTATTATATAGCTTTGTGTGTTCTGAATCTGTTTGGTCTGATTTGAGTCTGATCTGAGTTAGCTTGGTGTGTTCTGAATCTGTTTGGTCTGATCTGAGTCTGTGTGGTGTGATCTGGGTCTGATCTGAATTAGCTTGCTGTGTTCTGAATCTGTTTGGTCTGAAATGAGTCTGATCCGAGTCCACTTGGTCTGATCTGAGTCTCTTGGATCTTATCTGAATCTGTTTGGTGTGAGCGAAGTCTGCTTGGTCTGATCTGAGTCTGTTGTGTCTGATCTGAGTATTTTGGGTCTGATCTGTTTGGTTTGATTTGAGTGTGATCTGAGTCTCTTCTCCTCTCCTCTCCTCTCCTCTCCTCTCCTCTCCTCTCCTCTCCTCTCCTCTCCTCTCCTCTCCTCTCTCCTCCTCTCCTCTCCTCTCCTCTCCTCTCCTCTCCTCTCCTCTCCTCTCCTCTCCTCTCCTCTCTTCTCCTCTCCTCTCCTCTCTTCTCCTCTCCTCTCCTCTCCTCTCCTCTCCTCTCTCCTCCTCTCCTCTCTCCTCCTCTCCTCTCCTCTCTCCTCCTCTCTTCTCTTACTTTAGTTTCTGAGTTTGAGTTTCTGTATGTAGAGACCGTGACCTCCCCCTGTGCCTGAAGCGAGGGCTGTTTATATCTCTCTGTCTCTCTCTGATGTGAGGACAGGATGAAGGTTGTGGCCCCTCCCCCAGATTATGGGGTGATGGTGTTTGTGAGGTTGGTGCGGTTCTCCTGCGGTTCGCTCAGGATGACTGGAGCTCCTAATCACATGCTGTCCTGAGCTCCACGTCGGTCTGTGTGCTCATGCCGCCCTCCTGCAGGTGCTGGTTTAGAGAAGACTCCAGCGTGTGCACCGTACTGGCTGAACTGGACGCAGGGGGCGTGTCTTATTGAAGCTCGGGTCGTATTAATGACATGCTGAATGTAGAGTCTACGAAACTGAAATACCAGAAACATCAGGCCTGTGGTGGAGACACACGTCCGATCATCAGAACCTAAGAGGGAGGAGCCAGATACACCTTCACATCTTTCTCAGTTTATTAGAAGCCACTTCCTCCCCTACCTTGTAAGTGTTTCTAATAAAGTGGCCAGTTACTGGAAGTTCACGGCAGGTGTTTCTAATAAAGTGGCCAGGTACTGGAAGTTCACGGCAGGTGTTTCTAATAAAGTGGCCAGTTACGGGAAGTCCCGTGTGGGAGGGCATTCCTGGAACTGTGGGAACCCGTGACGTTTCCGCTGTCCCCATTCCCCCGGCGGCTCTCTAGTATGTTCAGCATCATTAGCTCTTATCTGTGATGCTGGAGAATCTGAGGAAGAGGCATGTTGGCTATCTCAACTTACTAAACTAGCTAGCTAGCAAGCTAACCTACTGAGATGAGTCTTTGAACGACCAATCAGAAGCTGTGTTCCTGACTTGTCAATCAATCAGAGGCTGTGTTCCTGACCTGTCAACCAATCAGAGACTGTTCCTGATTTGTCTACCAATCAGAGGCTGTGTTCCTGACTTGTCAACCAATCAGTGGCTGTGTTCCTGTCTTGTCTACCAATCAGAGGCTGTGTTCCTGACTTGTCAACCAATCAGTGGCTGTGTTCCTGTCTTGTCTACCAATCAGAGGCTGTGTTCCTGACTTGTAGACCATTTAGTGGCTGTGTTCCTGACTTGTAGACCAATCAGTGGCTGTGTTCCTGTCTTGTCTACCAATCAGAGGCTGTGTTCCTGACTTGTCAACCAATCAGTGGCTGTGTTCCTGACTTGTCAACCAATCAGTGGCTGTGTTCCTGTCTTGTCTACCAATCAGAGGCTGTGTTCCTGACTTGTAGACCAATCAGAGGCTGTGTTCCTGACTTGTCAACCAATCAGTGGCTGTGTTCCTGTCTTGTCTACCAATCAGAGGCTGTGTTCCTGACTTGTCAACCAATCAGTGGCTGTGTTCCTGACTTGTCAACCAATCAGTGGCTGTGTTCCTGTCTTGTCTACCAATCAGAGGCTGTGTTCCTGTCTTGTCTACCAATCAGAGGCTGTGTTCCTGACTTGTAGACCAATCAGTGGCTGTGTTCCTGTCTTGTCTACCAATCAGAGGCTGTGTTCCTGACTTGTCAACCAATCAGTGGCTGTGTTCCTGTCTTGTCTACCAATCAGAGGCTGTGTTCCTGACTTGTCAACCAATCAGTGGCTGTGTTCCTGACTTGTCAACCAATCAGTGGCTGTGTTCCTGTCTTGTCTACCAATCAGAGGCTGTGTTCCTGACTTGTCTACCAATCAGAGACTGTGTTTCTGACTTATCAACCAATCAGAGGCTGTGTTCCTGACTTGTCTACCAATCAGAGGCTGTGTTCCTGACTTGTCAACCAATCAGTGGCTGTGTTCCTGACTTGTCAACCAATCAGTGGCTGTGTTCCTGACTTGTCAACCAATCAGAGACTGTGTTCCTGACTTGTCAACCAATCAGTGGCTGTGTTCCTGACTTGTCTACCAATCAGAGACTGTGTTCCTGTCTTATCGACCAATCAGTGGCTGTGTTCCTGTCTTGTCTACCAATCAGAGGCTGTGTTCCTGACTTATCAACCAATCAGTGGCTGTGTTCCTGACTTGTCTACCAATCAGAGACTGTGTTCCTGTCTTATCGACCAATCAGAGGCTGTGTTCCTGACTTATCAACCAATCAGTGGCTGTGTTCCTGACTTGTCTACCAATCCGAGACTGTGTTCCTGTCTTATCGACCAATCAGAGCCTGTGTTCCTGACTTGTCAACCAATCAGAGGCTGTGTTCCTGACTTATCGACCAATCAGTGGCTGTGTTCCTGTCTTGTCTACCAATCAGAGACTGTGTTCCTAACTTGTAGACTAATCAGAGGCTGTGTTCCTGACTTGTCAACCAATCGGAAGCTCTGTTCCTGACTTGTTCACCAATCAGAGACTGTTCCTGACTTGTCGACCAATTTAGTAGCTGTGTTCCTGACTTGTCAACCAATCAGAGACAGTACTCCTGATGTGTTGACCAATCAGAAACTGTGTTCCTAACCTGTGGGTCTATCAGAGGCTGTGTTCTTGACTTATTAATTAATCCAAGTTGGCTTATTGACCAATCAGAGACTGTTTTTCTGAGTTGTTGTCCAATCAGAGGCTGTGTTCCTGACTTGTTGACCAATCAGAGGCTGTGTTCCTGACTTGTTGACCAATCAGAGGCTGTGTTCCTGACTTGTCTACCAATCAGTGGCTGTGTTCCTGACTTGTTCACCAATCAGAGGCTGTGTTCCTGTCTTGTCTACCAATCAGAGGCTGTGTTCCTGACTTGTCTACCAATCAGAGGCTGTGTTCCTGACTTATCGACTAATCAGAGGCTGTGTTCCTGACTTGTCTACCAATCCGAGACTGTGTTCCTGACTTGTAGACCAATCAGAGGCTGTGTTCCTGACTTGTTCACCAATCAGTGGCTGTGTTCCTGACTTGTTCACCAATCAGAGGCTGTGTTCCCGACTTGTTCACCAATCAGAGGCTGTGTTCCTGTCTTGTCTACCAATCAGAGGCTGTGTTCCTGACTTGTCAACCAATCAGAGACTGTGTTCCTGACTTGTTCACCAATCAGTGGCTGTGTTCCTGTCTTGTCTACCAATCAGAGGCTGTGTTCCTGACTTATCAACCAATCAGTGGCTGTGTTCCTGACTTGTCTACCAATCCGAGACTGTGTTCCTGTCTTATCGACCAATCAGAGGCTGTGTTCCTGTCTTATCGACCAATCAGTGGCTGTGTTCCTGACTTGTCAACCAATCAGAGGCTGTGTTCCTGACTTATCGACCAATCAGTGGCTGTGTTCCTGACTTGTCTACCAATCAGAGACTGTGTTCCTGTCTTATCGACCAATCAGTGGCTGTGTTCCTGTCTTGTCTACCAATCAGAGACTGTGTTCCTAACTTGTAGACTAATCAGAGGCTGTGTTCCTGACTTGTCAACCAATCGGAAGCTCTGTTCCTGACTTGTTCACCAATCAGAGACTGTGTTCCTAACTTGTAGACTAATCAGAGGCTGTGTTCCTGACTTGTCTACCAATCAGAGACTGTTCCTGACTTGTCTACCAATCAGAGACTGTGTTCCTGACTTGTTCACCAATCAGAGACTGTGTTCCTGACTTGTTCACCAATCAGAGACTGTGTTCCTAACTTGTAGACTAATCAGAGGCTGTGTTCCTGACTTGTCAACCAATCAGAGACTGTGTTCCTAACTTGTAGACTAATCAGAGGCTGTGTTCCTGACTTGTCAACCAATCAGTGGCTGTGTTCCTGACTTGTTCACCAATCAGAGACTGTGTTCCTAACTTGTAGACTAATCAGAGGCTGTGTTCCTGACTTGTCAACCAATCGGAAGCTCTGTTCCTGACTTGTTCACCAATCAGAGACTGTTCCTGACTTGTCGACCAATTTAGTAGCTGTGTTCCTGACTTGTCAACCAATCAGAGACAGTATTCCTGATGTGTTGACCAATCAGAAACTGTGTTCCTAACCTGTGGGTCTATCAGAGGCTGTGTTCTTGACTTATTAATTAATCCAAGTTGACTTATTGACCAATCAGAGACTGTTTTTCTGAGTTGTTGTCCAATCAGATGCTAAATTCCTGACTTGTCGACCAATCAGAGGCTGTGTTCCTGACTTGTTGACCAATCAGAGGCTGTGTTCCTGACTTGTCTACCAATCAGTGGCTGTGTTCCTGACTTGTTCACCAATCAGAGGCTGTGTTCCTGTCTTGTCTACCAATCAGAGGCTGTGTTCCTGTCTTGTCTACCAATCAGAGGCTGTGTTCCTGACTTGTCTACCAATCAGAGGCTGTGTTCCTGACTTATCGACTAATCAGTGGCTGTGTTCCTGACTTGTTCACCAATCAGAGGCTGTGTTCCTGACTTGTTCACCAATCAGAGGCTGTGTTCCTGACTTGTTCACCAATCAGAGGCTGTGTTCCTGACCTGTAGACCAATCAGTGGCTGTGTTCCTGACTTGTTCACCAATCAGAGACTGTGTTCCTGACTTGTAGACCAATCAGAGGCTGTGTTCCTGACTTGTTGACCAATCAGAGGCTGTGTTCCTGTCTTGTCTACCAATCAGAGGCTGTGTTCCTGACTTGTTGACCAATCAGAGGCTGTGTTCCTGACTTGTTGACCAATCAGAGGCTGTGTTCCTGACTTGTCTACCAATCAGTGGCTGTGTTCCTGACTTGTTCACCAATCAGAGGCTGTGTTCCTGTCTTGTCTACCAATCAGAGGCTGTGTTCCTGTCTTGTCTACCAATCAGAGGCTGTGTTCCTGACTTGTCTACCAATCAGAGGCTGTGTTCCTGACTTATCGACTAATCAGAGGCTGTGTTCCTGACTTGTCTACCAATCCGAGACTGTGTTCCTGACTTGTAGACCAATCAGAGGCTGTGTTCCTGACTTGTTCACCAATCAGTGGCTGTGTTCCTGACTTGTTCACCAATCAGAGGCTGTGTTCCCGACTTGTTCACCAATCAGAGGCTGTGTTCCTGTCTTGTCTACCAATCAGAGGCTGTGTTCCTGACTTGTCAACCAATCAGAGACTGTGTTCCTGACTTGTTCACCAATCAGTGGCTGTGTTCCTGTCTTGTCTACCAATCAGAGGCTGTGTTCCTGACTTATCAACCAATCAGTGGCTGTGTTCCTGACTTGTCTACCAATCCGAGACTGTGTTCCTGTCTTATCGACCAATCAGAGGCTGTGTTCCTGACTTATCAACCAATCAGTGGCTGTGTTCCTGACTTGTCTACCAATCCGAGACTGTGTTCCTGTCTTATCGACCAATCAGTGGCTGTGTTCCTGACTTGTCAACCAATCAGAGGCTGTGTTCCTGACTTATCGACCAATCAGTGGCTGTGTTCCTGACTTGTCTACCAATCAGAGACTGTGTTCCTGTCTTATCGACCAATCAGTGGCTGTGTTCCTGTCTTGTCTACCAATCAGAGACTGTGTTCCTAACTTGTAGACTAATCAGAGGCTGTGTTCCTGACTTGTCAACCAATCGGAAGCTCTGTTCCTGACTTGTTCACCAATCAGAGACTGTGTGTCCTCACCAATCAGAGGCTGTGTTCCTGACTTGTCTACCAATCAGAGACTGTTCCTGACTTGTCTACCAATCAATCAGAGACTGTGTTCCTGACTTGTTCACCAATCAGAGACTGTGTTCCTGACTTGTAGACCAATCAGAGGCTGTGTTCCTGACTTGTTGACCAATCAGAGGCTGTGTTCCTGTCTTGTCTACCAATCAGAGGCTGTGTTCCTGACTTGTTCACCAATCAGAGGCTGTGTTCCTGACTTATCGACTAATCAGTGGCTGTGTTCCTGACTTGTTCACCAATCAGAGACTGTGTTCCTAACTTGTAGACTAATCAGAGGCTGTGTTCCTGACTTGTCTACCAATCAGAGGCTGTCTTCCTGACTTGTTCACCAATCAGAGGCTGTGTTCCTGACTTGTAGACCAATCAGTGGCTGTGTTCCTGACTTGTCGACCAATCAGAGACAGTATTCCTGATGTGTTGACCAATGAGAAACTGTGTTCCTAACCTGTGGGTCTATCAGAGGCTGTGTTCTTGACTTATTAACTAATCCAAGTTGACTTATTGACCAATCAGAGACTGTTTTTCTGAGTTGTTCTCCAATCAGAGGCTGTGTTCCTGACTTGTCGACCAATCAGAGTCTGTGTTCCTGACTTGTTGACCAATCAGAGGCTGTGTTCCTGACTTGTCGACCAATCAGAGGCTGTGTTCCTGACTTGTTGACCAATCAGAGGCTGTGTTGATGTCTTGTCCATAGGCTGTGTTCTGTCTTGTACCAATCAGAGGCTGTGCTGACTTGTCTACCAATCAGAGAAGGTTAATGACTTATGGGACTAGACCCGAGGACGTTCTGACTTGTTCACCAATCAGAGTCCTTCCTGACTTTCAATTTCTACCAGAGGCTGTGTTCCTGGGTGTTCAGCCAATCAGAGGCGTGTTCCCTGACTTGTTCACCAATCAGAGGTGCCGGATTATTTGGCTCACAGGGCTGTGAAGTGCCTTGAAAGCACAGACTGTGTTCCTGACTTTTGACCAATCAGATTACTGTGTTCCTGACTTGTTGGGATTGAAAGGCTGTGTTTCCTGTCTTGGCTCAATCAGGACTGTGTTCCTCGTTTCTCAGAGTTCCTTTAATCACGCCATTAAGGCGTACGAGTTAAGTCACTGACTCGTTGTGTGTATGAATCATAAATGATTCATCATAAATGATTCATATATACACTTTCATTATTCCCAGACTTTGATGTTAAAAGGTGACATGCTAATAATTGTACTCTGTGTGTCGTAGCGAGATATGGAACTCTGTGTTCCTCTCTCCCGCTCTCATCTCGGCGTTCCTGAGGGAAGGAATGGGATCCCTTCCTCGCCTCGAGTTTTCTGAAGTCTTAGGATTTAAATTTAGGGCACATTTAAGCACTTCTTTATCTGCGGCGCGAAGAAAGGAGTCGTCCCGCTTCAGAAGCCGAGAATGTTTTGGATTAAATTATGTAGGAGAACCGCACTCGCGCTGCTACCGCGTCACTCGCGCTGCTACCGCGGCACTCGCAGGCATCTCATTACACTACCCACCTGGATACCCTTACCTACGGCTCACCATGGAATTCCATGGTGTAACCACTGTCCCCATGGCCATGCAGCTCTCTAGCGTCATTGGCAATTAGCAGTCATCTCATAGGTACATCAGAGGAGGAGGTGATCCAATGCCAGACAACAGACAACATTAAACTCATTGGCAAACAATCAGAGGCTGTGTTCCTGACCTGCAGACCAATCAGAGGCTGTGTTCCTGACCTGCAGACCAATCAGAGGTTGTGTTCTTGACCTGCAGACCAATCAGAGGCTGTGTTCTTGACCTGCAGACCAATCAGAGGCTGTGTTCTTGACCTGCAGACCAATCAGAGGTTGTGTTCCTGACCTGCAGACCAATCAGAGGCTGTGTTCTTGACCTGCAGACCAATCAGAGGCTGTGTTCTTGACCTGCAGACCAATCAGAGGCTGTGTTTCTGACCAGTCACCCAATCGGAAGCTGTGGTCCCGACTTGTCGGCCAATCAGAGGCTGTGGTCCTGACTTATCAGCAAATCAGAGGCTGTGTTCCTCACTTGTCGACCAATCAGAAACTGTGTTTCTGACCTGTTGACTAATCGGAGGGTTTGTTTCTGACTAGTCACCCAATCAGAGGCTGTGTTCCTGACTTGTCAGCCAATCAGAGGCTGTGTTCCCGACTTGTCAGCCAATCAGAGGCTGTATTCCCGACTTGTCGACCAATCAGAGGCTGTGTTCCTGACTTGTCGACCAATCAGAGGCTGTGTTCCTGACTTGTTGACCAATCAGAGGCTGTGTTACTGACTTGTAGACCAATCAGTGGCTGTGTTCCTGACTTGTCGACCAATCAGAGGCTGTGTTCCTGACTTATCGACCAATCAGAGGCTGTGTCCTGACTTGTAGACCAATCAGAGGCTGTGTTCCTGACTTGTAGACCAATCAGAGGCTGTGTTCCTGACTTGTCGACCAATCAGAGGCTGTGTTACTGACTTGTAGACCATTCAGTGGCTGTGTTCCTGACTTGTCGACTAATCAGAGGCTGTGTTCCTGACTTGTCAACCAATCAGTGGCTGTGTTCCTGACTTGTCAACCAATCAGAGGCTGTGTTCCTGACTTGTCGACCAATCAGAGGCTGTGTTCCCTGACTTGTCGACCAATCAGAGGCTGTGTTCCTGACTTGTCGACCAATCAGAGGCTGTGTTCCTGACTTGTCGACCAATCAGAGGCTGTGTTCCTGACTTGTAGACCAATCAGAGGCTGTGTTCCTGACTTGTAGACCAATCAGAGGCTGTGTTCCTGACTTGTAGACCAATCAGTGGCTGTGTTTCTGACTTGTAGACCAATCAGAGGCTGTGTTCCTGACTTGTTGACCAATCAGAGGCTGTGTTCCTGACTTGTCAACCAATCAGAGGCTGTGTTCCTGACTTGTAGACCAATCAGTGGCTGTGTTTCTGACTTGTAGACCAATCAGAGGCTGTGTTCCTGACTTGTTGACCAATCAGAGGCTGTGTTCCTGACTTGTCAACCAATCAGAGGCTGTGTTCCTGACTTGTCAACCAATCAGTGGCTGTGTTCCTGACTTGTAGACCAATCAGACGGTGTGTTCCTGACTTGTAGACCAATCAGAGGCTGTGTTCCTGACTTGTAGACCAATCGAGGCTGTGTTCCTGACTTGTAGACCAATCAGAGGCTGTGTTCCTGACTTGTAGACCAATCAGAGGCTGTGTTCCTGACTTGTAGACCAATCGAGGCTGTGTTTCTGACTTGTTGACCAATCAGAGGCTGTGTTTCTGACTTGTAGACCAATCAGAGGCTGTGTTCCTGACTTGTTGACCAATCAGAGGCAGTGTTCCTGACTTGTCAACCAATCAGTGGCTGTGTTTCTGACTTGTAGACCAATCAGAGGCTGTGTTCCTGACTTGTTGACCAATCAGAGGCTGTGTTCCTGACTTGTCAACCAATCAGAGGCTGTGTTCCTGACTTGTCAACCAATCAGTGGCTGTGTTCCTGACTTGTAGACCAATCAGACGGTGTGTGTCAGGGGAACAGTGCTGCCCTTCCAGGTAATATCACGGTTGGACTCGAGGGCACAGCGATCCAGAAGTCTTGACCCTGTAGGGCCAATGATTTGGGCAGAACCACCCTGATCCGCCCAGGTGCCTGGGTGCAGGGCTGTGAAGCACCTTGATGGTGTAAATGGAAAAGTTTACGTCCCATATGGACCAGAGTCTTACGGAAAAGGTCAGGAGGGGGTCGCCCCACTACTGGAGTGCTCCACCAGGGTTCTAGGAAATCGAGCTTCCTTTCAGTTACCCGACGCAGAGGTGGAGCTGAGTACACGGATAGCATGCTGGGAAAACCGTAATGTGTTACAGCTCCATATCCCTCTATCCCGCCTCCCCATTCCCAAGGGGAGGAAACGCGGTCACTTCCTCTGCCGCAGTAGAGATGCGATCTCCTCTCCTCTTGTTTGGGAACTGATTCAGGAGGCACGTAGGGGGAGTTATTTGGGAGGACGGAGGAGGGCGAGGGCTTTCTAGGGAGATCCTATGGGAGCGTTTGGGCTCTGCTTGTAGGACTTTACAAGGACGGGTTTCCTAGTCCTGATTTTCCGGTGTGCAGTCGTGCATGTCCTGCTACCTGCGCGTGTGGCGTCCCCCCGTGCAGTTGGACTGCCCTACAGCTGAGCCCTGACAAGAGGCAGCTTAGGGATAGCTACACCCCTCAGGGCCCCAACACGGGCCGGGGAGTCTCCCCGCACTTGCTTGAGAACCGCACCACCCAGAAGGCAGACTGAGTAAAGGGGTAGTGGATTAAACGGTCCCATAAACAGATCCACCTTCTCTATACTTCACCTTCAGCTTAGCGGCTAGTCCTCACCCCCCACCTGCTGTAGTCCCTCGTCCCCATTTCACTCGATAATCACCTCTAAGACTTCCTAAGATTTCCTAAGATTTCCTAAGACTTCCTAAGATTTCCTAAGATTTCCTAAGACTTCCTAAGATTTCCTAAGACTTCCTAAAACTTCCTAAGATTTCCTAAGACTTCCTAAGATGTCCTAAGACTTCCTAAGATTTCCTAAGACTTCCTTAGACTTCCTAAGATTTTCTAAGATTTCTTAAGATTTCCTAAGACTTCCTAAGATTTCCCAAGACTTCCTAAGATTTCATAAGACTTCCTAAAACTTCCTAAGACTTCCTAAGACTTCCTAAGATTTCCTAAGATTTCCTAAGACTTCCTAAGATTTCCTAAGACTTCCTAAGATTTCCATCAGCACTGTTTTAGGTCAGGGAATGGAGACAGACCCATGGGGCCATACGGTAATGATTCAGGTTTGGGAAACGTTTACTTTAGCTTTGTTTGTTTGTTTGTTTGTTGATCTGTGACTACATTATGTAGCCTATGGTCAGATCTAAGTCATTAATATGAATATAATGTATTATTATAATCAGCCGTGATAACTCTAACCAGCGTGTCATGTCTGTTATGTGGTGTTTATGGTTATTGGTTTTATGGGAGCCGTGTGGAAAGGTTTCCAGGCCGCGGTGAAGGTAAACAGTCCTGGAGGAACGTTTAGGGAATTATCAGTTATAGTTTATTGAGGATAGTTATTATAAAATAATGAGCCTTATTATTAAACATTTACCAAATTAAATATTTACAAAAAAATAATTAAAATGTATTTATTTTATTTTATTTTATTTTATTTTATTTTATTTTATTTTATTTTATTTTTTGCATCAATAAATAGTTAACTTGTTATATAGCCATAAAATATTTGAACTGTATTAAGTAACATTGTGACGTATGTGTATAAGCTCACTATATAGAGTTGGACGGTTAAGTCATTCTAAATTATAATATCATTTAATGCATTTAAATAGTATATTAGAATATTATTATTATTATTATTATTATTATTATTATTATTATAATATATTTTTTTATGTCTGTAAATGTGTAGTAGTTTGTTAATATTTAGGTATGGAAATCTGATGAAGGTTACATTTGTGCAGAAATCTATATCTACATTTTGTTGTATAAATAAAAAGTTCCTCAGGTCTTTAAATTTGGTTTTAATTATTTATTAAACTCTCCGGCCACGTTGTTGTTGTTGCTGTTGTTGTTGTTGTTGTTGTTGCTGTTGTTGTTGTTGTTGTAGTTGTTGTTGTTGTTGTTGTTGTTGTTGTAGTTGTTGTTGTTGTTGCTGTTGTTAATTTAATAAAATAATAAAAGTTTTGAGCCGTTATAAATGAACACCATCGTGCCTGTGCTGTTATTCTGTGTCTCTGTAAATACTGGGTCTGCAATAACTACAAATTACTGTAAGGCTAATGTTGAGCTGTACTGCAGGGCATTATGGGATATGACAGTTATAAACAAAAGAGTAAATATTAATTTAATAAAAAGTAGCAATTATTGTTTTTTTCAGGTTTCAGTGTTTAAGATTTGGAAAGTTTGAAACAAAAACTATTTCTTATAAATAAACATATATATATATGTGCTTCTTTTTATTAAATTGATATTGACTTTTTTTATAACTGTCATATTCCATAATGTAATTTGTAGTTATTGCAGACCCATTATTTACAGAGACACAGAATAATAATTTAATAATAATAATAACAGCACAGGCACGATGGGTGTTCATTTATAACGGCTCAAAACTTTTATTATTTTATTAAATTAACAACAACAACAACAGCAATGGGGCCAAAGAGTTTAATAAATAATTACAACCCAAATTTAAAGACCTGAGGTCTATAATGTATAATATAATGTATAATGAATATATATATATATATATATAAGATTAAAATAAACATCTACATCTCCACATTGTAGCTCAGCAGGTCTTTAAATTTGGGGAATTTCGTTTTTTATTATTCCTGTCTCTGAACTGCTTGGCCATGCGGTTGGTGTTACTCCATCCTCACCCCGAGATAAAGTCAGTGCTGGTGGTGAATACCGGCTGGTAGGTGTTGCTAGCATTAGACAGTGAGATGCTAACGGGCCCAGGCCGGTTCTGGGTCGCGGTTAGCCGCTCTGTTTGATTGTGTACGTGTCTGACATGCTAATGAGGAGGGCTAATGAGGAGTGGGCACTGCTGTCCATGCTAGCCAGGAGGAGGTGCTAAGGTAACATCAGAACCTCTAGGAGCTAATCAACCTGGGAGGTTGGAAGGGTCAGGCGGTGATCGGGTCCACTTCACCGCTTCATTACTCCTTCATTACTGGCGTCGCTCCGCACCTCTGACTGACGTGGAGTTAAAGCGGCAGCGTACTGTCTGAACATCAGGAGGACGATAGTGTCCGTAGTGCCATGTCGTTAGTACTCCGAGGGTGTGTGCTCAGGGAGTGTTGAGGGCAGTGTTGAGGACGGGGTAGTGTGAGGGCGTAGGTGAGGCTGACGTAGTGTTGGTGTTGAGGACGTAGTGATGAGGACATAGTGTTAAGGGCGTAGTGTTGAGGATGTAGTGTTGAGTGCTGTAGGTTGTGGCATAGTGTTGAGTGTTTGAAGTTGACGTACTGTTGAGGGCATAGTGTCGAGGACGTAGTGCTGAGGGCATAGTGTTGAGGACGTAGTACTGAGGGTGTAGTGCTCAGGGCATAGTGTTGAGGGCGTCGTGTTGAGGACATCATGTTGAGGGGGTAGTGTTGAGGGCGTAGTGTTGAGGACGTAGTGCTGAGGGTGTAGGTGACGTAGTGTTGAAAGACACACTGTTGAGGGCATAGTGTTGTTGAGGTTGAATGACAAGTGTTGAGGACGTAGTATTGAGAGGACTGAGGGTCTTTTGAGGACGTAGTGTTGAGGACGCAGTGTTGAGGGCGTAGTGTTAAGGACGCAGTGTTGAGGGTGTAGTGTTGATGGCGTAGTGTTGAGGTTGATGACGTAGTGTTGAGGGCGTAGTGTTGAGGACGCAGTGTTGAAGACACACTGTTGAGTGGGTGTTGACGCAGTGTGTGAGGGCGTAGTGAGGCTCAGGGCAGTGTTTAGGAGGTAGTGTTTGATGGGTGTTGAGGGCGTCGTGTTGAGGACATCATGTTGAGGGGGTAGTGTTGAGGGCGTTTTCTGGTTCTGGATCTGGATCTGGTTCTGGATCTGGATCTGGATCTGGTTTTGGTTTTGGTTCTGGATCTGGTTCTGGTTCTGGATCTGGATCTGGATCTGGTTCTGGTTCTGGTTCTGGTTCTGGATCTGGTTCTGGATCTGGTTCTGGTTCTGGTTCTGGATCTGGATCTGGTTCTGGATCTGGATCTGGATCTGGTTTTGGTTTTGGTTCTGGATCTGGATCTGGATCTGGATCTGGTTCTGGTTCTGGATCTGGTTTTGGTTTTGGTTCTGGTTCTGGTTCTGGATCTGGTTCTGGTTCTGGTTCTGGATCTGGTTCTGGTCTGGTTCTGGTTCTGGATCTGGATCTGGTTTTGGTTTTGGTGATTATATCCTGGTACCTGGTTCTGGTTATCACTGCTAGTGGTTCACACACCTCCCTCATTAACACCCACCCAGCTCCACCAGCCGTGAGGTCGGGGTTCATTAGTGACTGGGCGGTGTGCAGCCCTGTGCTTATTACACTGTACTGTCAGAGCACAGGGTACTGTTACCCAACACCGTCACCTCCTCCTACTCCTCCTCCTTCTCCTTCTCTTTTTTCTCCTCCTCCTCCTCCTCCTCTTTCTTCTCCTCCTCCTCCTACTTCTCCTCCTGCTCATTCATCTCCTCCTCATCCTCCTCCTCCTCCCCCTCCTCCTCTGCCTACTTCTGCTCCTCCTCTTTTTTCTCCTCCTCCTCCTCCCCTGCTCAATCTTCTCCTTCTCCTCTTTCTTTTCCTCCTTTATCTCTTTTCCTTCATCTCCTTCTTCTTCTCCTTCTTCATCTTCTTCTCCTTCATCTTTCATTTCTTCTTCTTCTTTTCCTTCTTCTTCTTCTTTTCCTTCTCCTTCTTCTTCTCCTTCTTCATCTTTCTCTCCTTCTTCTTCTTCTTCTTCTTCTTTTCCTTCTTCATCTTCTTCTCCTTCTTCATCTTTCTCTCCTTCTTCATCTTCTTCTTCTTCTTCTTCTCCTTCTCCTTCTCCTCCTCCTTCTTCTCCTTCTCCGCCTTCTTTCTTCCTGTTTTTTTGGAGGAAGAATTGGAACATTATGAAAGGAGAACCGGAACTGTGGAAGTTCTGTGGGGTACGGTCCGGGTATGTTCCTCAGTTGGAGGTGCTAAGGAAGTACCTTTAAAGGGAACCACGTGGGAGTGGTTGTACCCTGGAGGGAACCCAACCTCACCAATCGACTCCCAGGTGGGCCATGTAGCGCCCTCTGGTGGTCCACGGGCCTGTAGTCCTCTAGGTGGACCCCCGTTCCTTTCACTGCGGGGGGGAACACATTTGTACCAGGGCCCTGGCCAGACGAGGGGCAGTACTGTATTCCCACCGGGCTCTTCGCGGGTGCTCGGCTCTAGGTGCTCGGCGTGGAGAACCTCTGTTCCAGGTCCAATGCTGTGTCTGTGCTGTTGCAGGTCTACCCCGGTCTGATGCTCACAGCCGGTCTGATCCACTACACCCTGAACCTGCTCCACATCACCGTCCACATCCGGGACGTCTGTGTGTTCCTGGCCCCCGTCTTCAGCGGGCTGACGGCCATCTCCACCTTTCTTCTGACGGGGGAGCTGTGGAGCCAGGGCGCCGCCCTGCTGGCGGCGTGCTTCATCGCCATCGTGCCCGGATACATCTCTCGCTCTGTCGCCGGCTCCTTCGACAACGAGGGCATCGCCATCTTCGCCCTGCAGTTCACCTACTACCTGTGGGTGAGTGACTCCTCCCCTAACTCCTCCCCATTCTTACCCAGAGGTAACTCCACACAGGAGTCGCTAGTCATGGCTAACTCCATCTCCACCCTGTAGTTCTCCTCCTACCTGTGGGTGAGTGACTCCTCCCTTAACTCCTCCCCATTCTTACCCAGAGGTAACTCCACACAGGAGTCGCTAGTCATGGCTACCTCCATCTCCACCCTGTAGTTCTCCTCCTACCTGTGGGTGAGTGACTCCTCCTCTAGCTCCATCTCCACCCTGTAGTTCACCTCCTACCTGTGGGTGAGTGACTCCTCCCCTAACTCCTCCCCATTCTTACCCAGAGGTAACTCCACACAGGAGTCGCTAGTCATGGCTAACTCCATCTCCACCCTGTAGTTCACCTCCTATCGGTGGGTGAGTGACTCCTCCTCTAACTCCATCTCCACCCTGTAGTTCACC
Source organism: Prochilodus magdalenae (assembly GCA_024036415.1). Taxonomy (NCBI): domain Eukaryota; kingdom Metazoa; phylum Chordata; class Actinopteri; order Characiformes; family Prochilodontidae; genus Prochilodus; species Prochilodus magdalenae. The sequence continues at coordinate 20,338 of JAMWET010006098.1, forward strand.
TCCTACCTGTGGGTGAGTGACTCCTCCTTTAACTCCTCCCCATTCTTACCCAGAGGTAACTCCACACAGGAGTCGCTAGTCATGGCTAACTCCATCTCCACCCTGTAGTTCACCTCCTACCTGTGGGTGAGTGACTCCTCCCCTAACTCCTCCCCATTCTTACCCAGAGGTAACTCCACACAGGAGTCGCTAGTCATGGCTAACTCCATCTCCACCCTGTACTTCACCTCCTATCGGTGGGTGAGTGACTCCTCCTTTAACTCCTCCCCATTCTTACCCAGAGGTAACTCCACACAGGAGTCGCTAGTCATGGCTAACTCCATCTCCACCCTGTAGTTCACCTCCTATCGGTGGGTGAGTGACTCCTCCTCTAACTCCATCTCCACCCTGTAGTTCACCTCCTACCTGTGGGTGAGTGACTCCTCCTTTAACTCCTCCCCATTCTTACCCAGAGGTAACTCCACACAGGAGTCACTAGTCATGGCTAACTCCATCTCCACCCTGTAGTTCACCTCCTACCTGTGGGTGAGTGACTCCGCCCTTAACTCCTCCCCATTCTTACCCAGAGGTAACTCCACACAGGAGTTGCTAGTCATGGCTAACTCCATCTCCACCCTGTAGTTCACCTCCTATCGGTGGGTGAGTGACTCCTCCTTTTACTCCTCCCCATTCTTACCCAGAGGTAACTCCACACAGGAGTTGCTAGTCATGGCTACCTCCTCCTTAAGCCCTGTAGTTCTCCTACTACCTGTGGGTGAGTGACTCCTCCTTTAACTCCTCCCCATTCTCACCCAGAGGTAACTCCACACAGGAGTCGCTAGTCATGGCTACCTCCATCTCCACCCTGTAATTCACCTCCTATCTGTGGGTGGGTGACTCCTCCCCTAACTCCTCCCCATTCTTACCCAGAGGTAACTCCACACAGGAGTCGCTAGTCATGGCTAACTCCATCTCCACCCTGTAGTTCACCTCCTACCTGTGGGTGAGTGACTCCTCCTTTAACTCCTCCCCATTCTTACCCAGAGGTAACTCCACACAGGAGTCGCTAGTCATGGCTAACTCCATCTCCACCCTGTAGTTCTCTGTGGGTGAGTGACTCCTCCTTTAACTCCTCCCCATTCTTACCCAGAGGTAACTCCACACAGGGGGTTTGGTCTCCGAGGTTTGGAGGCCGGGGACTTTGTGAGGTGGCAGTGCTTGGTTTCAGAGGCAGCCTCAGTTCTGCCTGCGGGGGGCTGCTTTCTGGAGTTCCGCCTGACGGAGCTCATGCAGGGCTCGATCATGATCTGAACCAGGGGAAGCATTAAGCCGTAGTTTGGGTAATTGATCCAGCCGCACACGGCATCACCTGATGTCCCTAACGAGCTCTTAACGATGGGAGGAAGCTCATTATTGAAATCAGGTGCGGGAGTGGAGCCAGAACCTGCTCAAACTGGCTTCATGGTGATTATCGCCATTTCAAAGGGACCAGGTCCTGGACTGTGCAGGTCTCAGTTTAGGTTCTTTGTTGTTACTCATATATTCACATGAACCCCACACCAAAGAGCCTAACACGCTGACCCGCAGGTGCCCAACACAGACTCTCACTTTAGCATCAAGGTGAAACACAGACTCCCAGCGTGAAGAGCGACACCACGCAGCAGCAGCGGGAGTGTCGAGCGACACAGCAGGTGCAGCTAACACAAACAGGAGCACGCACTAGCGCCTCCACGTCTTCACTGTGTTAGGTTAGCACTGATTCAGCTCCGGCCATCAGTTTGTGACCTTAAGCTCCAGCGGTTCTGCAGCAGGACAATGATCCAAAGCACACCAGCAAGTCCAACTCTGAATCGGGTTTGGAGTGGCCTAGTCCAAGTCCAGACCTAAATCCGGTTGAGATGCTGTAGCATGACCTTAAACACACCGTTCCTGCCCGGAGCCCTCCAATGTGGCTGAATTAACACAGTTCTGAGAGGTGGGCCAAAACTCCTCCCCAAAGACGGGAAAGACTCCAGTTTCCCAGTTATCGCAAACTCAGTGCTGTACTGGCTGCCCCAAGGCTGGCACAACCAGTTATTAGGTTTTGGGGCGTGATTACTTTTTCACACAGGGCCAGGTTGGTTTCCATAGCTTTTTTTTCCCCTTAATAAATGAAGTCATTGAAAAGCTGCCATTCATATAGGC
>JAMWET010006098.1:25000-49211 GCA_024036415.1 Prochilodus magdalenae
TCCTTCGTTTAGAGGAGTTCCTGGTGTGGTGTGGTACTTCCTGGTGTGGTGTGGTAGTTCCTGGTGTGGTACTTCCTGGTGTGGTGTGGTAGTTCCTGGTGTAGCGTGGTAGTTCCTGGAGTGGTGTGGTAGTTCCTGGTGTAGCGTGGTAGTTCCTGGTTTGGTGTGGTAGTTCCTGGTTTGGTGTGGTAGTTCCTGGTGTAGTTAGCTTGTTTTTGTTATGCTTTGCTAGTTTCATGTAGCTGTTGGTGTGGTGTGGTAGTGTTGGGTGTGGTTTGCTAGTTTCATGTAGTTGGTGTGGTGTGGTAGTGTTGGGTGTGGTTTGCTAGTTTCATGTAGTTGGTGTGGTGTGGTAGTTGTGGGTGTGGTTTGCTAGTTTCATGTAGTTGTTGGTGTGGTGTGGTAGTTGTTGGTGTGGTTTGCTAGTTTTATGTAGTTGTTGGTGTGGTGCGGTAGTTGTTGGTGTGGTGTGGTAGTTGTTGGTGAGATGTGGTAGTGTTGGTGTGGTTTGCTAGTTTCATGTAGTTGTTGGTGTGGTGTGGTAGTTGTTGGTGTGGTTTGCTAGTTTTATGTAGTTGTTGGTGTGGTTTGCTAGTTTTATGTAGTTGTTAGTGTGGTGCGGTAGTTGTTGGTGTGGTTTGCTAGTTTTATGTAGTTGTTGGTGTGGTGTGGTAGTTGTTGGTGTGGTTTGCTAGTTTTATGTAGTTGTTGGTGTGGTGTGGTAGTTGTTGGTGTGGTTTGCTAGTTTTATGTAGTTGTTGGTGTGGTGTGGTAGTTGTTGGTGTGGTTTGCTAGTTTTATGTAGTTGTTGGTGTGGTGTGGTAGTGTTGGGTGTGGTTTGCTAGTTTTATGTAGTTGTTGGTGTGGTGTGGTAGTGTTGGGTGTGGTTTGCTAGTTTTATGTAGTTGTTGGTGTGGTGTGGTAGTTGTTGGTGTGGTTTGCTAGTTTTATGTAGTTGTTGGTGTGGTGTGGTAGTTGTTGGTGTGGTTTGCTAGTTTTATGTAGTTGTTGGTGTGGTGTGGTAGTTGTTGGTGTGGTTTGCTAGTTTTATGTAGTTGTTGGTGTGGTGTGGTAGTGTTGGGTGTGGTTTGCTAGTTTTATGTAGTTGTTGGTGTGGTGTGGTAGTGTTGGGTGTGGTTTGCTAGTTTTATGTAGTTGTTGGTGTGGTGTGGTAGTGTTGGGTGTGGTTTGCTAGTTTTATGTAGTTGTTGGTGTGGTGTGGTAGTTGTTGGTGTGGTTTGCTAGTTTTATGTAGTTGTTGGTGTGGTGTGGTAGTGTTGGGTGTGGTTTGCTAGTTTTATGTAGTTGTTGGTGTGGTGTGGTAGTTGTTGGTGTGGTTTGCTAGTTTTAAGTAGTTGGTGTGGTGTGGTAGTGTTGGGTGTGGTTGGCTAGTTTTATGTAGTTGGTGTGGTGTGGTAGTGTTGGGTATGGTTTGCTAGTTTTATGTAGTTGTTGGTGTGGTGTGGTAGACTCTCTCTCTCCCTCTCTCTTTCCCTCTCTCTCTCTCTTTCTTTCTCTCTCTCTCTCTCCCCCTCTCTCTCTTTCTGTCTCTGCCCCCCTCTCTCTCTCTCTCCCTGTCTCTCTCTCTCTCTCTCTCTCCCCTCTCTCTCTCTCTCTCTCTCTGTAGTAATGATAGAGTTCTCTCTCTCTCTCTGTAGTAATGATAGAGTTCTCTCTCTCTCTCTGTAGTAATGATAGAGTTCTCTCTCTCTCTTCTCTCTCTCTCTCTCTGTAGTAATGATAGAGTTCTCTCTCTCTCTCTGTAGTAATGATAGAGTCCCCCTCCCCCCCTCTGTAGTAATGATGGAGTTCTCTGCGTGTTCTAGCTATCGGTTCTGCTCCCCCCCCCCCCTCTGTGGATCTATCAGAGGCTCGCGTGTTTCTGATCGGTTCTCTCATCTATCAGAGGCTCATCTCTGTTTTCTTCAAAGGGCTGCGGCGAACCCGGCCGGCTCGTTTCCCCTCATATTCACTAGGAAGCATCTGTTTGCCTGTTATAGCCTACAAAGCTCTCCTCAGGGAGTGGAGGAGGTGCTGTTGGTTTAGCTGGAGTCTGTGGGCTGCTTTTAATAGCCAACATGAGCGTTTGGCTTTCCTACAGGGAAATGAAATCTGAATGTTTACTCCACCTATCAGATCTGAGGTGTGGTATACTGTACATATCGGTGTTCAGTGTTGGGGTAAACAGTGTTCAGTGTTGGGGTAATGACGTTGTCCTGTAACAGAGTGGTGTAGTGCATTAGAGCCTCAGTTCTTCTACACACAGGTAGAGTTACTGACACATTCACACTTACCAACCATGTGGGCACATTAAGGCATGGTTTGTTGGTAGTTATTAGTTATTAGTGTGGTTTGGTAGTCTTTTGATTTGGTAGTTATTGGTGTGGTTTGGTAGTTAGTGGTGTGGTTTGGTGGTTTGGTAGTTTGGTAGTTACCAGTGTTGTTTGGTGGTTAATGGTGTGGTTTGGTAGTCCTTTGATTTGGTAGTTAATGGTGTGGTTTGGTAGTTACTGGTGTGATTTGGTAGTTAATGGTGTGGTTTGGTAGTTAATGGTGTGGTTTGGTAGTCCTTTGATTTGGTGGTTAATGGTGTGGTTTGGTAGTTATCGGTGTGGTTTGGTAGTCCTTTGATTTGGTGGTTAATCGTGTGGTTTGGTAGTTCTTTGGTTTGGTCCTTTGATTGGTCCTTTGATTTGGCAGTTAATGGTGTGGTTTGGTAGTCCTTTGATTTGGCAGTTAATGGTGTGGTTTGGTAGCCCTTTGATTTGGCAGTAAATGGTGTGGTTTGGTAGTTATTAATGTGGTTTGGTAGTCCTTTTGTTTGGTAGTTATTGGTGCGGTTTGGTAGTTATTGGTGTGGTTTGGTAGTTATTGGTGTGGTTTGGTGATCCTTTGATTTGGCAGGTAATGGTGTGGTATGGTAGTCCTTTGGTTTGGTAGTTATGGGTGTGGTTTGGTAGTAATGGTGTGGTTTGGTAGTCCTTTGGTTTGATGGTTAATGGTGTGGTTTGGTAGTCCTTTGGTTTGGTAGTCCTGTGATTTGGTAGTTAATGGTGTGGTTTGGTAGCCCTTTGATTTGGCAGTTAATGGTGTGGTTTGGTAGTTACCGGTGTTGTTTGGTGGTTAATGGTGTGGTTTGGTAGTCCTTTGGTTTGGTACTCCTTTGATTTGGTGGTTAACCGTGTGGTTTGGTAGTTTTTTTATTTAGTAGTTAATGGTGTGGTTCTTTGGTTTGGAAGTTATCAGTGTGGTTTGGTAGTTAATGGTGTGGTTTGGTAGTTTGGTTTGTTCCTTTGATTTGGCAGTTAATGGTGTGGTTTGGTAGCCCTTTGATTTGGCAGTTATTGGTGTGGTTTGGTAGCCCTTTGATTTGTCAGTTAATGGTGTGGTTTGGTAGTTGTTAATGTGGTTTGGTAGTCCTTTTGTTTGGTAGTTATTGGAGCAGTTTGGTAGTTATTGGTGTGGTTTGGTGGTCCTTTGATTTGGCAGATAATGGTATGGTTTAGTAGTTATCTGTGTGGTTTGGTAGTTATTAGTGTTTTTTGGTAGTGCTTTGATTTGGTAGTTAATGGTATGGTTTGGTAGCCATTTGGTTAGGTAGTTATCTGTGTGGTTGCTACTTATTGGTGTGGTTTGGTAGTCTGTCAGACTAGTTAAATATGGTGTGGTTGGTAGTCATTTTGGTTTAGTAGTTATTTTCTAATTTGGTAGCTTAATGACTGTGGTAGTCTTTTGGTTTAGTAGTTATCGGTGTGGTTTGGTAGACCTTTGGTTTGGTAGTTATTAGTGTGGTTTGGTAGTCCATTTGATTTGGTAGTTAATGGTGTGGTATGGTAGTCCTTTTGATTTGGTAGTTAATGATGTGGTATGGTAGTCCTTTTGATTTGGTAGTTATGGGTGTGGTTTGGTAGTAATGACCTGAAGGTAGTCCTTTGATGTATGGTGTGGTTTAGTACTGTTACTCTCCATACTTAAGTACATCTGAAGGTACATACTTTAGTACTGTTACTCTCCATGACTTAAGTACATCTGAAGATACATACTTTAGTACTGGTTACTCTCCATACTTAAGTACATCTGAAGTACATACTTTAGTACTGGTACTCTCCATACTTAAGTACATCTGAAGGTACATACTTTAGTACTGTTACTCTCCATACTTAAGAACATCTGAAGGTACATACTTTAGTACTGTTACTCATCCACTACTTAAGTACATCTGAAGGTACATACTTTAGTACTGGTACTCTCCATACTTAAGTACATCTAAAGTACATACTTTCATACTGTTACTCATCCACTACTTAAGTACATCTGAAGTACATACTTTCGTACTGTTACTCTCCATACTTAAGTACATCTGAAGATACATACTTTAGTACTCCTACTCTCCATACTTAAGTACATCTGAAGTACATACTTTAGTACTGGTACTCTCCATACTTAAGTACATCTGAAGGTACATACTTTAGTACTGGTACTCTCCATACTTCAGTACATCTGAAGGTACATACTTTAGTACTGGTACTCTCCATACTTAAGTACATCTGAAGGTACATACTTTAGTACTGGTACTCTCCATACTTAAGTACATCTGAAGGTACATACTTTAGTACTGGTACTCTCCATACTTAAGTACATCTGAAGGTACACACTCTAGTACTGGTACTCTCCATACTTAAGTACATCTGAAGGGACATACTTTAGTACTGTTACTCTCCATACTTAAGTACATCTGAAGGTACATACTTTAGTACTGGTACTCTCCATACTTAAGTACATCTGAAGGTACATACTTTAGTACTGTTACTCTCCATACTTAAGTACATCTGAAGGTACACACTTTAGTACTGTTACTCTCCATACTTCAGTACATCTGAAGTACATACTTTAGTACTGGTACTCTCCATACTTCAGTCTGTCCTCTCGTTTCGATGGCGGCTGTTCTCTCGGCTGGCGGCCTGACTGCTGTGCGGGGTTTGGGCCCTCCTCTGAGCTGTGTGTGTCATTGCAGGCTATGGGGTTTGTCTGATGAGCTGGCTTCTGTAGATTGATTTTGACTCCTCGCTGTAGTGTCAGGGAGTTACTCTGCGGAGCCGCTCAGGTGTTAGGTTTTCCGTGGAGGTACTGACGCATGTTTGTGGCTGTGAAGAAAAAGGCCTTTGTTTGATTGTTTACTTCTTTGTATGAATCTTTTCTTTCCAAGGCGGGAACAAACGGAATGCGTTTCGAGAAGCTCGCCAGCGACGGACAGGTTTAGGTGATGTGTTCGCTGCGGTGCCAGCTTTCTTGACAAGCCGCTTTGTGCTCTTTGTTTTCCAGCCTGTGTTTGGCAACTTGGCTGCTGATTTGATGCGTGTGCCTGTTCAACCAGTGCAGTCAACTGCAGGTGCCTGAACTATGAGATATGAGTTGATTTCCTCATGCAGTCATCTAATCAGCCAATCGCATGGCAGCAGAGCAGTGCGAGAAACCAGCACCCACCTTCAGGTAATGTTCACATCAACCACCAGGATGGTGAAACAGGGAGTGGAGTCTGCTGGGATCTTCAGAATGCCACAGTAAAGAAACACATCCGGTGAGGAAGCAGGATGGGAATGCCTTGTTGATTAGAGAGGCCAGTGCAGAATGGCCAGGCTGATTCCAGCTGATGGTGGGACTACAGTAACTGACCACTCTGTAGAGCTGTGGTTGAGGAAAGCGTCTCAGAAGTGTCCAGCCTTGCGGGCAACAGCTGCAGAAGGCCATGTCCGGTTCCACCACAGTCAGCTAAGGCTGCAGTGGACATAGGCCTACTAGGAACTGGCCCTAGCTAAACTGGACCTTGAAGACTGGGAAACAGCACACGTGGTAGGGTCAGAAGTTCTGTATGGACCCAACCTCCCTTGTGTGAAGTGGCGACGGTGAAGGGAATGTGTTCTTGGGTAATACCACCCAATGACCATAGCCTATTTGAGTGACCTTCCATAACCCTTCATGGCCACAACTGACCAGCTACTTCCAGCCTGCTGATGCACCACCTCACAAAGCCAATGTCCCAAACTGGTTTCATGGACATGGCGATGGGTTCAGAGTCCTTCCCGGGCCTTCCCAGTCACCGGATCTTGTAGACCGGAAAGCATCTGCAGGAAGTGCATGATGCAGTCATGTCAAGATGGAGCAGAATCTCAAAGGTGTGGGATCCGAGCCGTGGCGATATGAGGCTGTTCTGAGAGGAAGGTCCGACCACGGCTCAGCTTGTGTTGTAGGGCTCTAGTGAGCTGGCAGGATCATAAAGCACGGAGCTGGGCATCAGGAGGTCGTGAGCAGAACGAGAGAACCCAGCTGGGTGATTTATTTACAGGCTGAGGAAGAACGGGGAAAAGGTCTTTGATCGAGAGGGAGGGGACGAAAAATGGTTCCTGTGAAAGGTTGGCGTCTAGAGGAGGACAGCAGGGAGGCCTTTCTGGGGGGTAGCGGGAGAAAAATCGCTGAGGCCCAACGATATGTCCAACCTTCCTCATCGTGTCTGAGAGGTAAAGAGAGAGAGAGAGAACAAAACACCGAAGGACAGAGCCTCAGGAACATTCCTACTCACGCGCCTGTCTTGGGACATAGGGTCCGTGGTGTAGACCCCCACTGTGGGCCACGCTGGTTTTGTCCAATATGAGTATGATCTGCTGACTGGCATCTTCCAGTAGTGATGCAGCATGCAGCGTGCGGTACCACCACAAGCACCAGTAACAGCTGGGACTGGATTGAACTGGACAAGTTTCTGGACATGGGACGCATCAGTGTTCAGACAGACATTGGTCAGGTGGTCCAGATTTGGTGGATGCCTTCCATGGCACAATTCCGAGGAGAATTCCCTGTAGACTGGGATTTGGTGTGGTGTGGTGTAGTCGTGTTCTGGTAGGTGCTGCCGGTGTGGTGTGGTGTAGTCATGTTCTGGTAGGTGCTGCCAGTGTAGTGTGGTGTAGTCCTGTTCTGGTAGGCACTGCCAGTGTAGTGTGGTGTAGTCCTGTTCTGGTAGGCACTGCCAGTGTAGTGTGGTGTAGTCCTGTTCTGGTAGGCACTGCCAGTGTAGTGTGGTGTAGTCATGTTCTGGTAGGCACTGCCAGTGTAGTGTGGTGTAGTCCTGTTCTGGTAGGTGCTGCCAGTGTAGTGTGGTGTAGTCCTGTTCTGGTAGGTGCTGCCAGTGTAGTGTGGTGTAGTCATGTTCTGGTAGGCACTGCCAGTGTAGTGTGGTGTAGTCCTGTTCTGGTAGGTGCTGCCAGTGTAGTGTGGTGTAGTCCTGTTCTGGTAGGCACTGCCAGTGTAGTGTGGTGTAGTCCTGTTCTGGTAGGCGCTGCCAGTGTATTGTGGTGTAGTCCTGTTCTGGTAGGTGCTGCCAGTGTAGTGTGGTGTAGTCCTGTTCTGGTAGGAGCTGCCAGTGTAGTGTGGTGGTTCTGGTAGCACTGCCAGTGTAGTGTGGTGTAGTCCTGTTCTGGTAGGCACTGCCAGTGTAGTGTGGTGTAGTCCTGTTCTGGTAGGTGCTGCCAGTGTAGTGTGGTGTAGTCCTGTTCTGGTAGGTGCTGCCAGTGTAGTGTGGTGTAGTCCTGTTCTGGTAGGTGCTGCCAGTGTAGTGTGGTGTAGTCCTGTTCTGGTAGGCGCTGCCAGTGTAGTGTGGTGTAGTCCTGTTCTGGTAGGTGCTGCCAGTGTAGTGTGGTGTAGTCCTGTTCTGGTAGGTGCTGCCAGTGTAGTGTGGTGTAGTCCTGTTCTGGTAGGCACTGCCAGTGTAGTGTGGTGTAGTCCTGTTCTGGTAGGCGCTGCCAGTGTAGTGTGGTGTAGTCCTGTTCTGGTAGGTGCTGCCAGTGTAGTGTGGTGTAGTCCTGTTCTGGTAGGTGCTGCCAGTGTAGTGTGGTGTAGTCCTGTTCTGGTAGGTAGGCACTGCCAGTGTAGTGTGGTGTAGTCCTGTTCTGGTAGGCACTGCCAGTGTAGTGTGGTGTAGTCCTGTTCTGGTAGGTGCTGCCAGTGTAGTGTGGTGTAGTCCTGTTCTGGTAGGTGCTGCCAGTGTAGTGTGGTGTAGTCCTGTTCTGGTAGGCACTGCCAGTGTAGTGTGGTGTAGTCCTGTTCTGGTAGGTGCTGCCAGTGTAGTGTGGTGTAGTCCTGTTCTGGTAGGTGCTGCCAGTGTAGTGTGGTGTAGTCCTGTTCTGGTAGGCGCTGCCAGTGTAGTGTGGTGTAGTCCTGTTCTGGTAGGTGCTGCCAGTGTAGTGTGGTGTAGTCCTGTTCTGGTAGGTGCTGCCAGTGTAGTGTGGTGTAGTCCTGTTCTGGTAGGTGCTGCCAGTGTAGTGTGGTGTAGTCCTGTTCTGGTAGGCACTGCCAGTGTAGTGTGGTGTAGTCCTGTTCTGGTAGGTGCTGCCAGTGTAGTGTGGTGTAGTCCTGTTCTGGTAGGCACTGCCAGTGTAGTGTGGTGTAGTCCTGTTCTGGTAGGCGCTGCCAGTGTAGTGTGGTGTAGTCCTGTTCTGGTAGGTGCTGCCAGTGTAGTGTGGTGTAGTCCTGTTCTGGTAGGCACTGCCAGTGTAGTGTGGTGTAGTCCTGTTCTGGTAGGCACTGCCAGTGTAGTGTGGTGTAGTCCTGTTCTGGTAGGCGCTGCCAGTGTAGTGTGGTGTAGTCCTGTTCTGGTAGGTGCTGCCAGTGTAGTGTGGTGTAGTCCTGTTCTGGTAGGCGCTGCCAGTGTAGTGTGGTGTAGTCCTGTTCTGGTAGGCGCTGCCAGTGTAGTGTGGTGTAGTCCTGTTCTGGTAGGTGCTGCCAGTGTAGTGTGGTGTAGTCCTGTTCTGGTAGGTGCTGCCAGTGTAACCAAAAGCGGTTCCTGAAGCTGGTGGTTCTGGTTCGGATGTTCTGGTACCTCTTTCCGGATTGGAGGTTGGAACAGGGTGTAGCTGCGGGGCGTGGGGTCTGAGGATATGTGGACTGTTTTCCGCGGATGTCTCTTGTCATTTATGTCCCGTATGGGTGGGAGGGCGGTTGTGGTGCTGTGGTGGGCAGCAGTACCACCCACTGCAGGGCCTTGTGGCACTGCCATACCACACGGTGATGCAGCCTGTAGGTGCAGGTTATAGGAAGCAACTCTTTAACACAACAGTACTAGCGCAGCAGAGACCTCCCCAGACTTCCCCGCCCCACTTCCGCACACAGGGTATAAAGCTGAGAGATGGTGATGGGAGCGATTAGGAGGTGCACTTCAAAGGAAGCGGTTCTCCCACTGCGGGGGAAATCCCTTGGATGGATTTAAGCTGGATAGATGTATGATAGTCAGCAGGACCTGCGGGGAGCTCTCCAGCCTCACCGTTCGGCCAGAAACCGGACTTTAAACCCGGCCGCGTTCAGCAGGCTGGATCCTCGGTGTCGGCCGCCGCTCTGACTCTGCTCTGTGTGGTGTGTGTGTTCAGGTCTCGGCGTGGGGAGGATACGTCTTCATCATCAATCTGATTCCGCTCCATGTGTTCGTGCTGCTGCTGATGCAACGGTTCAGCAAGAGAGTCTACATCGGTGAGTCCAGTTCACAGACCTCAGCTGACTGCTGACCTACACTCCGGTGACTATCCTTACCAAACCGCAAATCTCAACGACCCACTGGGACAGCGAGCAGTTAGACTCGGAATTACATCAGGGGTGACCTTCATTATTACTGCAGTCCGGCCTTCACGGCTAAAAGGAATTTAAAAAAAAGAAAAATTATTTTAACGTTTTAATCTGGTTTTAAATTTAAATATGCAATCTGACAATAAAATCAAACAAATTAAAGCAAAAATAAATAAATATATAAATAAATAAAACCATACACTAATACACTAAAATACAATAAACCAATGAACAAGATATTAAGCATAAATAAAAATACTAAAATGTAAATTTTTGTTAAGTATTTTTCGTATTGTATATAAGTATTTTTATTTTAGTTTTTTAAATAAATAAAAAAAAAACAATAAATGGCTAATAAAGTTTTGATAAAATAAAATAATAATAAAAATAATTTAAAAATAATAAATAAAATAAATAAATAAATGTGCATTAATGAGTTAATAATAAAGTTTAAGAGGTGGAGTTTTAGAGACTTCCGTAGAGACTCCTGTAGAGACTCCTGTAGAGACTCCTGTATGGACTCCTGTAGAGACTCTTATATGGACTCCTGTAGAGACTCCTGTGTGGACTCCTGTAGAGACTCCTGTATGGACTCCTGTAGAGACTTCTGCATGGACTCCTGTAGAGACTCCTGTATGGACTCCTGTAGAGACCTCTGCATGGACTCCTGTAGAGACTCCTGTATGGACTCTTATAGAGACTCCCATAGAAACACCTATAGATACTCATGTAGAGACTCCTGTAGAGACTCACGTAGAGACTCCCGTAGAGACTCCTGTAGAGTCTCCTGTATAGGCTCCTGTAGACTCCCTTAGAGACTACTGTAGACTCCTGTATAGACTCCTGTACAGACTCCCATAGAGACTCTTCTAGAGACTCCTGTAGAGACTCCCGTAGACTCCTGTGTATACTCCTGTAGAGACTCCCTTAGAGACTACTGTAGACTCCTGTATAGACTCCTGTACAGACTCCCATAGAGACTCTTCTAGAGACTCCCATAGAGACTCCCATAGACTCCTGTAGAGACTACTGTAGACTCCCCTAGAGACTCCCCTAAAGACTCCTGTAGAGACTCCTGTATATACTCCTGTAGAGACTCCTGTAGAGACTCTACTGTGACCATTACCACTAGTTAGCCTAGTTAGCTTAACCTACTCCATACAATACCAGCTGGCCAGGTTGCAGGTCTGAAGCCACATGCGGTCCATGTTGGCCGGACCTCATGGCCACGGAACCACCAGGGCACCGGTTCTGTATTTGTGTGTGTGCGGGTCTTGAGAGCCCGGTTCTGTAGCATCATCATCAGCGGCTGAAGGTGTTTGGCTAAACCAGCCAGAAGGTGTGTTATTCACTTGCAGGCCGAGGAGCCGGGCCGAACACACCATTGACACTGCATTAACGTTGGGACAGCGTTACTGACGGCAGGAGGAGGTGGAGGATTGATGGGTTCGGGTTCCACATCATTCGCTCTTAACTACGCGTATAACTCAGCTCGTACAATGGGCTCTCCAAGGCCCTGGGAAATGAATAGCTCTTCCAGGGGACGGCAGCAGGGCTGTCATTACGCGCTCAATCTTTCAGTTCTTCGTCCCAGCGGGTCCGGCCCTACCGGCGCCATCGCTCATTCAGACGCCCGCTGCACCTCAGCTGGGTGCGGAGCCTTTCAATAGTTTGGCCAGAAACCTCACCCCTGTGTCTGAGCGCGGTCGATCAGCGGGACGTGCTTCCGGGCTGGAGCTTCTGTAGGGTTCTTTAGCTAGCCGGCTAACGGAGCTAACAGGTGCAGGAGGCTTATACCGCACGCTCAGCATGGCACTAACTGTGGAGCGTGTGGAGCTGTTCTAGTAGGCTAGAACCATGAATGAGGGCATGATCTCAGGAAGTGGTTCTTCCTGCTCTTAGGGAGGTTCTCTTTCTGGGAGCTGGCCTCTCTCAGTGGTTCTCCCTTATGCTCTTAGAGAGGTTCTCCTTCTGAGTGCTGGCCTCTCTCAGTGGTTCTCCCTTATGCTCTTAGGGAGGTTCTCCTTCTGAGTGCTGGCCTCTCTCAGTGGTTCTCCCTTATGCTCTTAGGGAGGTTCTCCTTCTGAGTGCGGGCCTCTCTCAGTGGTTCTTCCTCATGTTCTTAAGGATGTTCTCCTTCTGAGTGCTGGCCTGTCTCGGTGGCTCTCCTATATGCTCTTAGGGAGGTTCTCCTTCTGGGAGCTGGCCTCTATCAGTGGTTCTCCCTTATGCTCTTAGGGAGGTTCTCCTTCTGAGTGCTGGCCTCTCTCAGTGTTTCTCCCTTGTGCTCTTAGGGAGGTTCTCCTTCTTGAGTGCGGGCCTCTCTCAGTGGTTCTCCCTTATGCTCTTAGGGAGGTTCTCCTTCTGAGTGCGGGCCTCTCTCAGTGGTTCTCCCTTATGCTCTTAGGGAGGTTCTCCTTCTGAGTGCGGGCCTCTCTCAGTGGTTCTTCCTCATGTTCTTAAGGATGTTCTCCCTCTGAGTGCTGGCCTCTCTCAGTGGTTCTCCCTTATGCTCTTAGGGAGGTTCTCCTTCTGAGTGCTGGCCTCTCTCAGTGGTTCTCCTTATGCTCTTAGGGAGGTTCTCCTTCTGAGTGCTGCCCTCTCTCAGTGGTTTCTTCCTCATGTTCTTAAGGGTTCTCTTCTGAGTGCCTCATCGGTGGCTCTCCTATATGCTCTTAGGGAGGTTCTCCTTCTGGGAGCTGGCCTCTATCAGTGGTTCTCCCTTATGCTCTTAGGGAGGTTCTCCTTCTGAGTGCTGGCCTCTCTCAGTGGTTCTCCCTTGTGCTCTTAGGGAGGTTCTCCTTCTTGAGTGCGGGCCTGTCTCCGTGGTTCTTCCTCATGCTCCTCGAGAGGTTCTCCTTCTGGGTGCTGGCCCCTCTCAGTGGTTCTCCCCTATGCTCTTAGGAAGGTTCTCCTTCTGAGTGCTGTCTTCTAGCAGTCGTTCCTCCTCATGCTTTTAGGGAGATTCTCCTTCTGAGTGCTGGCCTCTCTCAGTGGTTCTCCTTATGCTCTTAGGGAGGTTCTCCTTCTGAGTGCTGCCCTCTCTCAGTGGTTCTCTCTTATGCTCTTAGGGAGGTTCTCCTTCTGAGTGCTGACCTCTCTCAGTGGTTCTCCCTTGTGCTCTTAGGGAGGTTCTCCTTCTTGCGTGCTGGCCTGTCTCAGTGGTTCTTCCTCATGCTCCTCGAGAGGTTCTCCTTCTGGGTGCTGGCCCCTCTCAGTGGTTCTCCTTTATGCTCTTAGGAAGGTTCTCCTTCTGAGTGCTGTCTTCTAGCAGTCGTTCCTCCTCATTCTTTTAGGAAGGTTCTCCTTCTGAGTGCTGTCTTCTAGCAGTCGTTCCTCCTCATTCTTTTAGGGAGGTTCTCCTTCTGGGTGCTGGCCTCTCTCAGTGGTTCTTCCTTATGCTCTTAAGGAGGTTCTCCTTCTGAGTGCTGTCCTGTAGCAGTGGTTCCTCATCATGCTCTTGGGGAGGTTCTCCTTCTGAGTGCTGTCCTGTAGCAGTGGTTCCTCATCATGCTCTTGGGGAGGTTCTCTTTCTGGGTGCTGGCCTCTCTCAGTGGTTCTTCCTTATGCTCTTAAGGAGGTTCTCCTTCTGAGTGCTGTCCTGTAGCAGTGGTTCCTCATCATGCTCTTGGGGAGGTTCTCTTTCTGAGTGCTGTCCTGTAGCAGTGGTTCCTCATCATGCTCTTGGGGACGTTCTTCTTCTAAGCCTTGGTTTCTCTCAGTGGTTCTTCCTTATGCTCTTAGGTAGGTTCTTATTTTGAGTCTTGGGTTCTCTCAGTAGTTATTCTTTATGCTCTTGGGGATGTTCTCCTTTTGAGTCGTAGTTCCTCTCGGTGGTTCTTCTTTATACTCCTAGGGAGGTTTTGTCTTGAGGCTTGGTACCACTAAGTTGTTCTTCCTCATGCTCTTTGAATGTTCCTTTTGAGTCTTGGTTCCTCCCTGTGGTCCGGCCTCCCTTGTTTTACAGCATTGTGGAGGATCATGTGTGGAATGTGTCTTGGCTGGTCTACTACTTTTGGGAGTAAGGAGGGCAGGAACTAGTTTTATCCCTAAACGGTTCCTTTAAAACTTTGGTCAGGAATTGTGTTGGGTCCCATGGCGCAAGTCTAGAACCAGAAATCATGATTACTGTTCCGGTTGTTTTGCCGTTCCAGTCCAGTGACAGGAACTGGCCGTGTGATGGCGGAGTCTTTATCAGCGTTCCGTTAGTGTTCTCGGACTGTCTGCAGGGTGGAGGGTGGCTGGGCCGGAGCAGGTTCTAGGATTCAGTTTTTTTCTGTTCTGTGTTAAATGCCACGAAGCTCTTAAACGTTCTCCCTCTGACTCAGGAGCGGCACTTTGCCATGCGCCCCGCGTCTTTCTTTAAGGTCACCGTGACGGATGGGTAAGTAGCGAGGAGAGGAGGCACCGGAGCAAAGGACACGCTAGCATTTTCCCGGATCTGTCCTCTGGCGTTCCACGGCGTGCCATGGGGAATCCCAAACACTTGGCTTTTGCTCCTGCAGGAAATGATCCACTTCGGGTCCACAGCCATCGCAAACTGTCCTCATTCGCCTGTTCCCCATCAACAGAAGTTCCACTAGCTAGAACGTATCTACCTGCACCTGGCCCTCGTGAGCATGAAGAGGAACCGCTAAGAGGAACCCAGACCACTCTTAGACAGTTTCATCGGTGAGTGTTGTTTTTGTCTTAGTGGTTCTCCCTTATGTTCTTTGAGGGTTCCTCCCTTTAGATCCTCTTTGTTATCAGAGGTTCCTCCTCATTTACTGAGGGCTTTCTTCAAGTTTCTCCTTTTGAGTTTAGATTCCTCTCGTAGGTCCTTCCTACTGTTCTTAGGGAGTTCCTCCTTAGCGGGTTCCTCTCAAAAGGCTTTCCCCATGCCTATTAGGGGTTTTTTCCTGTGGAGTCTCGGTTCTCCCCAGTGGTTCTCCCTCATGCCTTGTAGGGAGTTTTTCCTGTGGAATCTCGGTTCTCCTCTGTTGTTCTCCTCTGTGGTTTTTCTTGTGGAGTCTCAATTTTCCTCTGTGGTTCTTCCTGTGGAGTCACGGTTCTCCTCTGTGGTTCTTCCTGTGCAGATTCGGTACTCCTCTGTATTTTTTTCTTTGGAGTCTCTGTTCTCCTCAGTGGTTCTTCCCGTGGAGTCTCTGTTCTTCTCTGTGGTTCTTCCTGTGGAGTCACGGTTCTCCTCTGTGGTTCTTCCTGTGGAGTCACGGTTCTCTGTGGTTCTTCCTGTGGAGTCTCTGTTCTTCTCTGTGGTTCTTCCTGTGGAGTCTCAATTCTCCTCTGTGGTTCTTCCAACGCTCTCCTCTAAGTCACGCAACACTTCTCCTCTGTGGTTCTCCTCCTGTGGACACCCAATGGTTCTCCTCACTCAACACTCCTGTAAAACACTCAATGTTCCTCCTAAAAAACACTCAACACTCCTCCTAAAAAACACTCCCCTAGCTCCTCCAAAAACACTCAACACTCCTCCTAAAACACTCAACACTCCTCCTAAAACACCCAATGCTCCTCCTAAAACACTCAACACTCCTCCTAAAACACCCAATGCTCCTCCTAAAACACTCAACGCTCCTCCTAAAACACTCAACACTCCTCCTAAAACACTCAACGCTCCATCTCAAACACCCAACGCTCCACCTAACACACTCAACGCTCCTCCTAAAACACCCAATGCTCCTCCTAAAACACTCAACGCTCCTCCTAAAACACGCAACACTTCTCCTAAAACACTCAACACTCCTCCTAAAACACCCAATGCCCCTCCTAAAACACTCAACACTCCTCCTAAAACACCCAATGCTCCTCCTAAAACACTCAACACTCCTCCTAAAACACCCAATGCTCCTCCAAAAACACTCAACACTCCTCCTAAAACACCCAATGCTCCTCCTAAAACACTCAACACTCCTCCTAAAACACCCAATGCTCCTCCTAAAACACTCAACGCTCCTCCTAAAACACTCAACACTCCTCCTAAAACACCCAACGCTCCTCCTAAAACACTCAACAGTCCTTCTAAAACACTCAACACTCCTCCTAAAACACTCAACACTCCTCCTAAAACACTCAACACTCCTCCTAAAACACTCAACGCTCCTCCTAAAACACTCAACGCTCCTCCTAAAACACTCAACACTCCTCCTAAAACACTCAACACTCCTCCTAAAACACCCAATGCTCCTCCTAAAACACTCAACACTCCTCCTAAAACACCCAATGCTCCTCCTAAAACACTCAACACTCCTCCTAAAACACTCAACACTCCTCCTAAAACACTCAACACTCCTCCTAAAACACTCAACGCTCCATCTCAAACACCCAACGCTCCACCTAACACACTCAACGCTCCTCCTAAAACACGCAACACTTCTCCTAAAACACCCAACACTTCTCCTAAAACACTCAACACTCCATCTCAAACACCCAACACTTCTCCTAAAACACTCAACACTCCATCTCAAACACCCAACGCTCCTCCTAAAACACTCAACACTCCTCCTAAAACACCCAATGCTCCTCCTAAAACACTCAACACTCCTCCTAAAACACTCAACACCTCTCCTAAATCACCTAACACTCCATCTCAAACACCCAACGCTCCTCCTAAAACACTCAACACTCCTCCTTAAACACCCAATGCTCCTCCTAAAACACTCAACGCTCCTCCTAAAACACTCAACAATCCTCCTAAAACACTCAACACTCCTCCTAAAACACTCAACGCTCCTCCTAAAACACTCAACACTCCATCTCAAACACCCAACGCTCCTCCTAAAACACTCAACACTCCTCCTAAAACACTCCACACGCCATCTCAAACACCCAACGCTCATCCTAAAACACTCAACACTCCTCCTAAATCACTCAACGCTCCATCTCAAACACCCAACGCTCCACCTAACACACTCAACACTCCTCCTAAAACACGCAACACTTCTCCTAAAACACTCAACACTCCTCCTAAAACACTCAACACTCCTCCTAAATCACTCAACGCTCCATCTCAAACACCCAACGCTCCACCTAACACACTCAACACCCCTCCTAAAACACGCAACACTTCTCCTAAAACACTCAACACTCCTCCTAAAACACTCAACACTCCATCTCAAACACCCAATGCTCCTCCTAAAACACTCAACACTCCTCCTAAAACACCCAATGCTCCTCCTAAAACACTCAACGCTCCTCCTAAAACACTCAACACCTCTCCTAAATCACCTAACACTCCATCTCAAACACCCAACGCTCCTCCTAAAACACTCAACGCTCCTCCTAAAACACTCAACGCTCCTCCTAAAACACTCAACACCTCTCCTAAATCACCTAACACTCCATCTCAAACACCCAACGCTCCTCCTATTCATTCCCTATAATTATAAACTCTGATCCTTTTTGTATTTGTTGCAAATGTTCTGGTGGTGTTCTCAGTTGCGCCACACCAACCATATAATGGTTCTGCACCACCCTCGATCGGTATTGACTATCACTAACACTTATGGTGTTTTAGGGTCATGTACGCTCAGGCCAGGTTTTATACGTGTTGGTAGTTGAAGGCTGTACAGTCGTATTCACGGCCTGTGGCACTCCTGGTCAGATTCCGTGAGGGATCTGTCAGCACCTCCCCTACAGGGAACCTTTGTGGTGCGGTTGTAGGTGCTGTGTAACGTACTGAACGGGAAGTAACGAAAGCGGAACATGTAACTGGGGGTGCGTCTGTAGGCGTGAGCTGTGTTGTGTAATCCTGATGTTGACGATGTGGTCGTGTTCGCTCGAGCTGGCCTGTATAAATGAGCGGCGCCGGGTTTCCTCCTCCTCACAGCGGAGAGCAGATGGACGAGGAGCGCGGTTCTGCTTCAACTCCTCCACCTTCATGCCTCTGTAACTCACTCCCACCACACTAACGCGCTCCATATTTCACTCCACCAATTATTCCTGCAGTCACACAGCTTACATACGGCGGGAGAAAGATCTGTGCAGCCGCTTCGGAAATATGGCCGCTCCGCGGATAAATCAGCCGGGGAGAAAACGGAGAGGAAGCCTCACGCTCGCGATGGGATTAGCCCCACTGCATCCGTACTACCAGCACAGAACTACAACACTGAGACATCAGTAACTACAACACTGAGACAACAATAACTACAACACTGAGACAACAATAACTACAACACTGAGACAACAATAACTACAACACTGAGACAACAGTAACTACAACACTGAGACAACAATAACTACAACACTGAGACAACAGTAACTACAACACTGAGACAACAATAACTACAACACTGAGTGAGAAACACTACTACAACACTGAGACAACAATAACTACAACACTGAGACAACAGTAACTACAACACTGAGACAACAGTAACTACAACACTGAGACAACAGTAACTACAACACTGAGACAACAATAACTACAACACTGAGACAACAATAACTACAACACTGAGACAACAGTAACTACAACACTGAGACAACAATAACTACAACACTGAGACAACAGTAACTACAACACTGAGACAACAATACTACAACACTGAGACAACAATAACTACAACACTGAGACAACAATAACTACAACACTGAGACAACAGTAACTACAACACTGAGACAACAGTAACTACAACACTGAGACAACAGTAACTACAACACTGAGACAACAGTAACTACAACACTGAGACAACAGTAACTACAACACTGAGACAACAGTAACTACAACACTGAGACAACAATACTACAACACTGAGACAACAATACTACAACACCGAGACAACAATACTACAACACTGAGACAACAATACTACAACACTGAGACAACCATAACTACAACACTGAGAAAACAGTAACTACAACACTGAGACAACAGTAACTACAACACTGAGACAACAATAACTACAACACTGAGACAACAATAACTACAACACTGAGACAACAGTAACTACAACACTGAGACAACAATAACTACAACACTGAGACAACAATACTACAACACTGAGACAACAATACTACAACACTGAGACAACAGTAACTACAACACTGAGACAACAATAACTACAACACCGAGACAACAGTGACTACAACACTGAGACAACAGTAACTACAACACTGAGACAACAGTAACTACAACACTGAGACAACAATAACTACAACACTGAGACAACAGTAACTACAACACTGAGACAACAATAACTACAACACTGAGACAACAATAACTACAACACTGAGACAACAATAACTACAACACTGAGACAACAATAACTACAACACTGAGACAACAATAACTACAACACTGAGACAACAATAACTACAACACTGAGACAACAGTAACTACAACACTGAGACAACAGTAACTACAACACTGAGACAACAATAAACTACAACACTGAGACAACAACAATAACTACAACACTGAGACAACAATAACTACAACACTGAGACAACAGTAACTACAACACTGAGACAACAATAACTACAACACTGAGACAACAATAACTACAACACTGAGACAACAATAACTACAACACTGAGACATCAGTAACTACAACACTGAGACAACAATACTACAACACTGAGACAACAATAACTACAACACTGAGACAACAATAACTACAACACTGAGACAACAATAACTACAACACTGAGACAACAATAACTACAACACTGAGACAACAATAACTACAACACTGAGACAACAATAACTACAACACTGAGACAACAATAACTACAACACTGAGACAACAGTAACTACAACACTGAGACAACAGTAACTACAACACTGAGACAACAATAACTACAACACTGAGACAACAATAACTACAACACTGAGACAACAGTAACTACAACACTGAGACAACAATAACTACAACACTGAGACAACAATAACTACAACACTGAGACAACAATAACTACAACACTGAGACAACAGTACTACAACACTGAGACAACAGTAACTACAACACTGAGACAACAGTAACTACAACACTGAGACAACAATAACTACAACACTGAGACAACAGTAACTACAACACTGAGACAACAGTAACTACAACACTGAGACAACAGTAACTACAACACTGAGACAACAGTAACTACAACACTGAGACAACAATAACTACAACACTGAGACAACAATAACTACAACACTGAGACAACAGTAACTACAACACTGAGACAACAATAACTACAACACTGAGACAACAATAACTACAACACTGAGAAAACAGTAACTACAACACTGAGACAACAATAACTACAACACTGAGACAACAGTAACTACAACACTGAGACAACAATAACTACAACACTGAGACAACAATAACTACAACACTGAGACAACAATAACTACAACACTGAGACAACAATAACTACAACACTGAGACAACAATAACTACAACACTGAGACAACAGTAACTACAACACTGAGACAACAATAACTACAACACTGAGACAACAGTAACTACAACACTGAGACAACAGTAACTACAACACTGAGACAACAGTAACTACAACACTGAGACAACAATAACTACAACACTGAGACAACAATACTACAACACTGAGACAACAGTAACTACAACACTGAGACAACAATACTACAACACTGAGACAACAGTAACTACAACACTGAGACAACAATAACTACAACACTGAGACAACAGTAACTACAACACTGAGACAACTATAACTACAACACTGAAACAACAATAACTACAACACTGAGACAACAGTAACTACAACACTGAGACAACAATAACTACAACACTGAGACAACAATAACTACAACACTGAGACAACAATAACTACAACACTGAGACAACAATAACTACAACACTGAGACAACAGTAACTACAACACTGAGACAACAATAACTACAACACTGAGACAACAATAACTACAACACTGAGACAACAATAACTACAACACTGAGACAACAATAACTACAACACTGAGACAACAATAACTACAACACTGAGACAACAGTAACTACAACACTGAGACAACAGTAACTACAACACTGAGACAACAATAACTACAACACTGAGACAACAATAACTACAACACTGAGACAACAGTAACTACAACACTGAGACATCAGTAACTACAACACTGAGACAACAATAACTACAACACTGAGACAACAGTAACTACAACACTGAGACAACAGTAACTACAACACTGAGACAACAATAACTACAACACTGAGACAACAATAACTACAACACTGAGACAACAGTAACTACAACACTGAGACAACAGTAACTACAACACTGAGACAACAATAACTACAACACTGAGACAACAATAACTACAACACTGAGACAACAGTACTACAACACTGAGACAACAGTAACTACAACACTGAGACAACAGTAACTACAACACTGTGACAACAATAATTACAACTACAGACACAGTAAGACAAACAGACATCAGTAACTACAACACTGAGACAACAGTAACTACAACACTGAGACAACCAATAACTACAACACTGAGACAACAATAACTACAACACTGAGACAACTAACTACAACAACTGAGACAACACTATACACTACACACTGAGACAACAATAACTACAACACTGAGACAAACAACTACTACAACACTGAGCAACCAAAACTACAACACTGAGACAACAATAACTACAACACTGAGACAACAATAACTACAACACTGAGACAACAGTAACTACAACACTGAGACAACAGTAACTACAACACTGACACAACAGTAACTACAACACTGAGACAACAATAACTACAACACTGAGACAACAATAACTACAACACTGACACAACAATAACTACAACACTGAGACAACAGTAACTACAACACTGAGACATCAGTAACTACAACACTGAGACAACAGTAACTACAACACTGAGACAACAGTAACTACTGAGACACTGGAGACAAACAATAACTACAACACTTAGACAACAATAACTACAACACTGAGACAACAATAAATACAACACTGAGACAACAATACTACAACAATGAGACAACAGTAACTACAACACTGAGACAACAATAACTACAACACTAAGACAACAATAACTACAACACTGAGACAACAGTAACTGCAACACTGAAACAACAGTAACTACACAACTGAGACAACAATACTACAACACTGAGACAACAGTAACTACACCACCGAGACAACAGTAACTACAACACTGAGACAACAGTAACTACACCACTGAGACAACAATACTACAACACTGAGACAACAGTAACTACAAGTCTGAGACAACAGTAACTACAACACTGACACAACAATAACTACAACACTGAGACAACAGTAACTACAACACTGAGACAACAATAACTACAACACTGAGACAACAATAACTACAACACTGAGACAACAATACAACAACACTGAGACAACAATAACTACAACACTGAGACAACAGTAACTACAACACTGAGACAACAGTAACTACAACACTGAGACAACAATAACTACAACACTGAGACAACAATACTACAACACTGAGACAACAGTAACTACAACACTGAGACAACAATAACTACAACACTGAGACAACAGTAACTACAACACTGAGACAACAATACTACAACACTGAGACAACAATACTACAACACTGAGACAACAGTAACTACAACACTGAGACAACAATAAATACAAAAATGAGACAACAGTATAACTACAACACTGAGACAACAGTAACTACAACACTGAGACAACAGTACGACAACACTGATACAACAGTAACTACAACACTGAGACACCAGTAACTACAACACTGAGACAACAATAACTACAACCCTGGGACACCAGTAACTACAACACTGAGACAACACATAACTACAACACTGAGACAACAATAACTACAACACTGAGACAAACAGTAACTACAACACTGAGACAACAGTTACTACAACACTGAGACAACCAATAAACTACAACACTGAGACAAAAATAACTACAACACTGATACAACAATACTACAACACTGAGACAACAATAACTACAACACTGAGACAACAGTAACTACAACACTGAGACAAGAGTAACTACAACACTGATACAACAATAACTACAACACTGAGACAACAATATCTACAACACTGAGACAACAATACTACAACACTGAGACAACAATAACTACAACACTGAGACAACAATACTACAACACTGAAACAACAGTAACTACAACACTGAGACAACAGTAACTACAACACTGAGACAACAATAACTACAACACTGATACAACAATAACTACAACACTGAGACAACAATAACTACAACACTGAGACAACAGTAACTACACCACTGAGACAACAGTAACTACAACACTGAGACAACAATACTACAACACTGAGACAACAGTAACTACAACACTGAGACAACAATAACTACAACACTGAGACAACAATAACTACAACACTGAGACAACAGTAACTACACCTCTGAGACAAAACAGTAACTACAACACTGAGACAACAATAAACTACAACACTGAGGACAACAATAACTACAACACTGAGGGACAACATTAACTACAAACACTGAGACAACAGTAACTACAAAACACTGAGACAACAATAACTACAACACTGATATAACAGTAACTACAACAATGAGACAACAATATCTACAACACTGAGACAACAGTAAACTACAACACTGAGACAAACACAATAACTACAACGCTGAGACAATAATACTACCAAACAACACTGAGACATCAGTAACTACACAACACTGAGACAACAATAACTACAACACTGAGACATCAAAATTACTACAACCCTGAGACAACAGTAACTACAACACTGAGACAACAATAACTACAACACTGAGACAACAGTAACTACCAACACTGAGACAACAATAACTACAACACTGGAGACATCAGTAACTACAACACTGAGACAACAATAACTACAACACTGAGACAACAGTACACTACAACACTGAGACAACAATAACTACAAAACTTATAAAACAGTAACTACAACACTGAGACAACAATATCTACAACACTGAGACAACAGTAACTACAACACTGAGACAACAATAACTACAACGCTGAGACCAATAATACTACAACACTGAGACATCAGTAACTACAACACTGAGACAACAATAAACTACAACACTGAGGACAAACAAAACTACAACGCTGACAAGACACACAGACAACAATAACTACAAACACTGAGACAACGTAACTACAAACACTGAGGACAACAATAACTACAACACTGAGACATCAGTAACTACAACACTGAGACAACAATAACTACAACACTGACAACAAGTAACTACAACACTGAGGACAACAGTACTACAACAACTGAGACAACAGTTAAACTACAACACATGAGACAACAGTAACTACAACACTGAGACAAACAGGTACTACTACAACACTGATACAACAGTAACTACATACACTGGAGACAAACAGTGAACTAACAACACTGAAACAACAGAAAAACTACAACATCTGAGACAACAAATAACTACAACACTGGATGACAACAGTACCTACACACACTGAGACAACAATAACTACAAACACTGAGACAACAATACTTCAACACTGAGACCAACAGTACT
>JAMWET010006099.1:0-122500 GCA_024036415.1 Prochilodus magdalenae
GATACTAAACATGCCTTATTTTTATATCTTTAATTCATCACGCTTTGTAGGGGGGAAGAAAAATGGCAGTGGAAAAGTTCCATCTATGTCTTCCAGTGGTTTATTAGTAAAGGCTTTGCAGGGGAGGCTGTGTGAAATTTCGAGAGGTATATATAGGTACGCATAAAGCATTAGACCATAGCCCTATGATATAGACATTTCAGAGGCCTCTTTGTCTGAAAAGCCACTCAGCTGCACCGTAAAAGCAGAGTTTAGACTTCAACTTAAGCAAATCAGACTGTCAATATTGTCGGAATTTGGCTGAGGGCTTGCAGCCTGTCTGGACCAGGAATGTGGAGGTAACCATCGATCACAAATGATTCTCCATAATTTAGTATGTAGGTATTGGCAGATTCCTCAGCTGAGTTTTATTCGGATATGCGTCTCCCTGTTTGCATTTCTTACACGTAATGAATACAAACAACTGCAAGTAATCCTACTGCAGGATTTATGGATATGACGGGTAAACTCCCATTGATGCTCTCATTTGTAATGTCTGGCTAAGTGTGCTAGAGTTTCACCCTCACCTGAATCCATTCGCTCGGCTTCTGTCGTGTCTGTCGCTAGAATGGACCCTGGAGAAAACAGCAGCTGCTATTTCATGACAGAGGCTAGAATTATGTGTCTGCTTCCCTCTCAACTGGAATCTCTGAAACCCGATAAGACCGGAAATCAGACAGCACTAAGGAGTTTCTTCTGCGCAATTTAGTCAAGAGCATTTTTAGAGGTCGTTGTATTTGTCATAACCATCCGAGGGAAATGGAGTTGGCTGCTTTAATCATCATGGTATTTCATTGTGGTTGTATTCGGCATTAAATGGCTCACATAATGTTTATATTAGGGACAATGAATCAATACAGTAATGATTCTGAGAAGCCTGGGAATTATGCTTGAGTAGAGTTTTTAAGTTTCTCACAGTAAACTGGATCTGTTTGAATTATTTTGGACTCATTTCATCACTAGTAAGAGATATGTGCCTTCAAAAAGCATTGGACGCTTTCTCAAACTGAATACCTTTTCTGCGGTTGGAGATATTTTCATGCTAGTGATCCCTTAATTAGCAATCACTGTTATACAAGCCTGAATCAGAAAGCGTTTGGGATCAGAAAGTATGGAAAACCCATGCAAAAAAATAAAAATAAAATTAAGGTAATGATTTACTTGCCTTGTATTTCATTACAAACAATATAAACAT
Organism: Prochilodus magdalenae; assembly: GCA_024036415.1. Taxonomy (NCBI): domain Eukaryota; kingdom Metazoa; phylum Chordata; class Actinopteri; order Characiformes; family Prochilodontidae; genus Prochilodus; species Prochilodus magdalenae. The sequence continues at coordinate 1,235 of JAMWET010006099.1, forward strand.
GAGATATTTAATGTTTTGTCTGTTCGGCTTTATTTCTGTGTATATCGTCATTGTCCAAAGAAAAACACACTCATTAAATCCATAACATTGTATAATATACACCGTCAGTCAAAAGTTTAGACACACCCATCTAAATGGATGTTGTTGGTGATCTTAAAGACTCTACAGGCTTACACTTAACAGTTCCAACTTATGAGACATCTGAACAATACATATCCTGATATACCACATATACTTTCAATGGACCACAGGGTTATATTTTGCCATATCTCCATCTCTAATATATATATTTTGTTGCACAATAAACAGGTTTGATCTCTTTTTCTGCACAGTGTAAAAGCTCCAGTTCCCCTTTCCATGTAATGAATATGCATGATGGACAGACCAATAGAATTGCTCCATTTATAAAAAATCAATCAAGGTTGCTTGTTATATCAGCCTCCACTGCAGGTTAAGAAAGCTGTTTATCCCCCTGTAACGTTCCATTCTGGAGGTTGTTTAAGGCGGACTGTATAATTCCATGAGTGCTATGTTACAGTTTGAGTCTGTTATGCGAAACATAAGGAGAACCTTCTATGAGTAGGTGTCTCTAAACTTTTGACTGGTAGTGTACCACAACACAACATGACAGAAGTAGATATATTACACAGGCCACTAGCAAGCATGGAAGCAGAGGGAAGCAGAGAAGAGAACAGACTAAAGAGGAATAAATATAATAGCAGAATTCATGAAAACCACACTTACAACACACTAAAGCAATGGTCACCCACCCTGGTCCTGCGGCGTCTAGCTCTGACCACAGTCTGCCACACCTTCTTTGTTACCTCTTCAGAAGTGCTTGACTGACTGGAAAGGCATCAGTGTTAAGCAGTGAGAGAGGAGAAAACGTGTTGGTCGCACCTTGGAACGACACTCCGGAGGAGAGTACATTACTGTGCACATTAATGTGCTGCATATTTTTTTAATTGTATGTATTTTAATTAGGGTGTAGTAGCAGTATATGGCTGCCCATATTCTCAGATGTAGTGTGAAGTACATGTGCAGTGTAGTATGTCAAAGAAAGAAATGGTTAGCGGGTCTGAATAGGTGGGGCGGGTCAACAGAGACTCTGAATTATTTGGGCTCCTGGGCTAAAACCCAAGAAAGCCCATGCATTAAATCCACCCTGGACATTAATGTCAATACCCCTACTCTGCTTAATGGTTACAGCAAATTTAGGCCACTTTTAAAGGCACGCATGATTTCTTATAGGCCTACGTATTTTCCAAAACCTGCATTAGAGCAGTCTTATTGCATATGTCTCCTAGTTTTGGCCCCCATTATAATCCCAGACTTATAATGTACTAAGACTCGTGGTAGTATTCAGTAACTACAAGGACTACAGGCCAAACTGGTGGGTGATTCTTAGGTCATAGACGTGTGGGCCTGCCGGTGGGCCCTGGACATGTAGTAGACTAACAGATTTGCCCGGAGTTACAGATTCACAGCAACAGAGGTGCTGCATTTAGGTGTTTGAAAGTTAGACGGACCATTTGTTATGCTATACATTTGTCCATGTCAGTAAAGCAAGCTTGTCTATTATGTTTCTGGGTGGGGGCATACCTCATGCCATACCATCCATACATTATGTGTCAGCAAAGCCTTCTGCCCTTTCTGTTCCCATCCTACATCTGGACAACAGCTGAACCTCCTCCTTTTGGAGGCTGTGCATTGTTTAACAACACTAGTGTGCATGTGTGTGTATGTGTCTCTCTGTGTGTATTTAGAGAGTAAGATGGCAGACACTGGTATCTAGACATCCCATCAAGAGTTAATATTTCATCAGGTAGCCACACAAAGCCAAAGCGGCTGGACTAGACTACAATGCAGACGGCTCCCTGTTATTTTTAGCTTAGCAGAGATTCAAGCCAGGAGACAGGGATGGCCATACAGTGAAATACAGGAATCCCTGTGCTTCTGTATATGGCTCTGTGTAGAGCCTGCAAGATGCTCTATGGATGGGAACCAGCAGACACACCATAATCATTTCTCTGATGTACCAGTTGCCTCCAAAAAATGTTCTGCTGTATGAAAGGATGAGATCTATTTTCCTTAGCCTTGCCAGGTTTTGATAGCAGTCATATGTTTTAGATATGGCGAGATATATGACATTTTATGTTCCCAAAGTGTCATATAAACTTTTGCTCCTGAAACTATTGTTCCACATTGTCACATTAAAAGAGAATGAGAAGCTGTCAGAAATAATACAGGTATTGGTTTGATCATAAAGGGTGTATAGCTTGGGATCAAGAGACATTCGGATGATTCCAGTTTCACGTTCGGCTGCACATGTGATGTAGGCAAGCACAGGTTTTATCCCTGTACCTGACTGACTATACGAGGTCATCCTGTTGCACATGCTTTTCATTATGACTTGTGATGTTGTGTTGGTAGCATCCTGTGCAAGCAAAGTATGTCTCAGGGAAGAGTTTGAAAGCAATTCAAAACAGGCTGCATCATAGAGCTCTGGGAAGCGGGATGGTCTTATCGACGTATTGCACACCATACCGGTCATGTGGTACTATTATAGCACATTGTTGGGGCCAGTGAATAGAAGAAGGCACGCACCAGTGACATAAAGGATCTGGGAGACCTACACGAACCATGGGGACAGACAACTGGCAAATTTTGTCCAATTTGGGCTGAGTGACCTATCAGACATGATTGTACACATCCAGTAAGCAGTAATACCATACAGGAATCATCCATTGGTGCCAGCACCATTACGATGATTGCCCTTAGTACCACGTCAACATCACCAAAGACTTCAAAATGAATGGAGTGCTTCAGAATTGGAGCAAGGGAGAATGTTTTCCAAACAGTACTGCTTATGACACTTCCTTTTGGGTGTGACTATTTTTTTGACAAGGGGTATATAATACTATATACATATGTAAGCTCACCGGACAAAAATTAGTCACCTCAGCAATAACTTCAGTTCTCCTACAGATGGTATTGCACAAGGATGATGAGGCTATAAATACCTGTGGGGTGTGAGGGACAGGATTCATAGATTGAGAAGAGGTGTGACAGTGCAGCGAATGTCTCATTCCATGCTAAAAGGAGTGACTGCATTTGGGCATACAAAAGACCATAGTGTGAAGGAAGTAGCTGAATCAGCAGGTGTATGGAAGTGTATGAATCTACCAGCAGTGGCAAAAATCCCAGTCTACAAAAAATTCTTCTCAGAATTGTGCCAGGGAAGGCATCCACCAAATCTGGCTCAACTGCACAATTGATTGAGTGTCAATATATATATATATATATATATATATATATCTTTATTACCAAAAGGTTCAAACCCTCAAGGTTTATTTCGTCCAGCACTGACAAAGACTGACGTGAGATGAAGTTATTTCTTTGCATGCTGGCCTGAAATGGAACTGAGGTTATATGACTTTTGGCATCTGGAAAAACTGCAGAACTCCATGAGACAGAGGGATGACGCAGATCAGGTTACAGCCTACATCAAATCTTTCAAAAGTAACACTGGCAAGAAGGAACTGCCTCTGCTGTCAGATTTTCATTGTTTTCCCGTTAGCCGTGAGACTGTCTTGCATTCTTTTATCTCTTTTAGCTCTCGCCAATGAGTAAAAGCCAGTCCAAGATTTCCTCTTGTCCAGTCTCTTGCTCTGTCACTCTCTCCTTTTCTCTTCCTCGTCTCCTACAATAACATCTTCCTCCAGCTCTTCTCAGCCTTGAGGTCAATGCTTGCTTCTTCACATACGCTCATTGATAAAAATTAACACACCAAGCAGGAGCTGTTGGAGTGAAATGCATCTTCCTGTGTGTGACTGTAACGATGAAATTTGTATGTGATTACAGTATTAGAATGAGAGGAGAAGTTTATTGGGAGAAGCTGTGCAATTGTATCCTCTGGGACCCTGTTGGGCTGCCTTTAGCCTGGATATAAGATAAGACACGACGTGGACAAGGAAGCTGTTGGAGCTGCCCATGCTTGTTGCTGGATCAATCAATCCTCTCTACTGGTGATCTATCTAGGCCATTCAGAGCCTGTTTGAGATGTGCATGTAACCAGAACACACCTGTAATCATTTACATATCTGCCTGAGATATAACTGCATACCGGGTTTTGCAGCAAGTCGACATTTCTATATTCGTGCATCTTTGTGTTGGGTTCATCATATAACTGCATCATTAACTACTGACTGACTAACATGAAGTAATACACTGCCTGGCCAATAAAAGGTCACACACTCTAATATTTCATTGGACCGCCTTTAGCTTTGATCATGGCACTCATTCGCTGTGGCATCATTTCCACAAGCCTCTGTAGAGTTGCATTCATTTTTCCCCAAGCTCTTGTACTGATGATGGGAGATGCGCAAAGATTTCTCCAGCACAACCCAAAGATTCTCAATGGAGTTCAGGTCTGGATTCTGGACAGTGGTGTGTGAAAATGACATCTCATGCTCCCTGAACCTGATGAATCCTGGCATTGTCATCTTGAAATATGCCCGTGTCGTCAAGGAAGAAAAAATCCATTGATGGAATAACCAGGTCATTCAGTATATTCAGGTAGTCAGCTGACCTCAGTCTTTAGGCACATAATGTTGCTGAACCTAGACCTGACCAGCTGCAGCAACCCCAGGTCATAGCACTGCCCCACAGGTTTGTACGGTTGGCACTGTTTCTACCCTGATGGGCCCATAAGTCTGGAACAGGGTAAATCTGGACTCATCAGACCACATGGCCTTCTTCCGTTGCTCTAGAGTCCAATCTGTATGCCCCCTGGCAAACTGAAGCAGTTTTTACCGGTTAGCCTCACTGACAAGTGGTTTTCTTAAGGCTACACAGCTGTTTAGTCCCAATCCCTTCGCAATTCAACTTCGCCAATGATGATGAAGATGATGCTTCCCCACGGTCCTTCCATTTGGAGAAGTGAAATGAAGTTTATATGATTTACAGAAAGTGTAAACAAAAGTAGGCAGGTGCATAAATTTGGGCACCAAAAAAAAAAACCTTTAGTAGATCCTCCTTTCGCAGAAATAACAGCCTCTAAACGCTTCCTATAGCTTATAATGAGAGTCTGGATTGTGGCTGAAGGTGTTTTAGACCATTCTTCTTTACAAAACATCTCTAGTTCATTCAGGTTTGATGGTTTCCGAGCATGGACAGCTCTCTTTAAGTGACACCACAAATTTTCAATAATATTCAGGTCTGGGCACTGAGATGGCCATTCCAGAACGTTGTACTTGTTCCTCTGCATGAATGCATTAGTAGATTTTGAGCAGTGTTTAGGGTCGTTGTCTTGTTGGAAGATCCAGCCCCGGCGCAGCTTCAGCTTTGTCACTGATTCCTGTACATTGGTCTCCAGAATCTGCTGATATTGATTGGAATCCATGCGTCCCTCAACTTTAACAAGATTCTAGGGTTAGGGTTAGGAGAAAAACTTACAATTGCCCCCCTTAAATACCCTTTCTCATAATTGTAGTCACCTGTGTATGAAAGTCAAGGGTCACTGAACTTACCAAACCAAATTTGAGTTCCAATAATTAGTTCTAAAGGTTTTGAAATCAATAAAATGACAACAGTGCCCAAATGTATGCACCTGCCTACTTTTGTTTAGACAATTATTGCACACTTTCTGTAAATCATATAAACTTCATTTCACTTCTCAAATATCACTGTGTTTGTCCCCTATATGATATAACTGCATTTTTATCCAAACAATCAATGCTTTATAAAGGTAAATCAGGAAAATTAACAACGCTGCCCAAATTTTCGCACCCCACTGTAGATATTATATGTTTATATAAGATTAGTTACAGGCACTGTAACCATTGTTAATGTATTACTTCATTTAGTCAGCCAGCACTTACTGTGGAATGATTCCCACATTTTGTTCACTAACTAGTCCTGCAGTTTTCAAGATATCGACACACTTTCAGCTCTGGAATGTTCAGTCTGGTCAGGAATGATGTTCTTGTATGCAGCTTTTTGATATGACTTACTCTTTTTCCTATTAAGAATGAATGGGGTTGAAAAGTGCACACCCATCTACTGTACTTCTATTTGACAGACAGACAATGTTTTGTATACACTGTCTAAGGGGAAGACCCCCAAGCACAAATTCAGTGTTGGATTTCAATGTTCGCACTCGTCTACTAGTCTCCCCATCATTTATTCCTCCGCTCCATCATTTTTTCCTCCAATAGACTCCCACTCATTTTCACCCATAATGTAATCCTATTGTTTTCTTTGCTCAACAGCCACCAAACTGCATGTACTTACTCACTGCAGATCCCCAAACTCTCAGCCACTAACATACAGACCCATACTCCTCTATGTGAGATTTATTCATCCCTCGTTCGTCACAGAGACTACCATTCAGTTTCAGCAACACCTTTGCAAACAGCTATCAACAAACTGCATAATCACTTCAGGAAATGCACTTTCCTAGTTTGTTTATCCTCTTAGCTTTTATTTTCTCCCTTTATTAGTTCAATCTTTTTTATTATTATTGATCATTTTATAATCAAATTGAAATCCATGTTTATTTCTTGTTTTCAATCCCTTAAAGCTGTTAATGCTTAGCTGCACTGAAAATGAGGGTCACTGATCTATTCCTGTGTGAAAATAAAGGATAAAAAAAAACATGTAAAAACGTTTTTAGATATGCTTACATAAATCCGTCTGTTCCTTCTATCTCTGTGCACAGTTTTTGAAGTCTACTGAAGGTACTACATCTTACATTTTCAAATTGTTTTCATTTTTATTCTAACTTTTTATTTATTTATTTTTTCAGATGTGGATATTCATATGGGTTAGTAAAAAGATCCAAATGGTAAGTGGTTAAAATAGCACATTTCTAACATACTTCTGCGCAAATACTGTCACGAGCAATCATGTGGCCAGGGAAGCAGATGTTATACAAGCATGCTGAAATCTTCCTTGCTGGGTCTGTCATCATCAAGCTAGGGCCTATGCTTTGATTCCCTTTATTACCCCCTTGCTTTATGTTGTGTGCATCTGCAACAGTTTATTTGGAGGGCAAAAGGGCTTCCATAAAGATGAGTGACATACTAGAGCAGAGTTACTAAGCACCCCATCGCAGTTTGCAGGCCCGTGTTCTTAAATTATAGAGTTACGAGAACGGCTTTTAAAGCATTAGTGAACTTTGGCTGACTATGACATTCATATATAACTAATAATACGGTCAGAGGACAGGAGGGGGGCAATAAAGGCTAATAAATAAAAACTATACCTCACTGTGCAAAGGGTTCTGCACTTCATCTATCCAATTTTCAATCAAGATAAAGGAGAATACATACGCATATGCAAAGCTATCCAAACTGAATTGATAAGAAAAAGTATTGAGGCACTGTATATACCCCCATCACTCTTTCCTCCCATAGAGTCCCATTCATCCCCCCACCCCCCTACAAGCCCCTATTATTCCCTTGGTTCGACAGCCACCAAAACTGCATGTACTCACTCAGAGCAGATCCCCAAACTCCAGTCCACATACACTACTCCACATACTTACTGACTCATAATCATAAGCAAACCTATCTAAACTAAATTAATAAGAAAAAAGTATTCAGTATTTCTTAACTTTAATACTTTGTTTCAACGTTATTATGGGCAATTATAGCTCTGATAAATTTACAGTACGAGGTAATAAGAGATAAATACTGTGTTTAGAAAAACTGGAGGGTGTACATCTATACTGGTAGAAGCCAAAAATCCTTTAAGCTCTTATCTACAGAGCTGTAGCTTCTCTGTTTAGTAATGTTGTCTTTAGGAAACTCCATTTTCACCATGTGGGAAGCAGTCTTTTATAACCCAGGTGCTGTTTGTGCATGAATATTAACATGTACTTGATTTATTTTTCATTTTTGACCTTCAAAATTGATATCACAAATATATGAACACACATTGCATACAGTGCAACCAAAAATGCCTAATTTATTACAAGCAATTAAATCAAGTATGACTTTGCTTGAGAGAATAGTTTGTTGAGAGGCCGTTTATAAGGTTGAATAAACCTAATAAATTACTTGTAACAAATTAGAGTAACTAAGTTGGACCAGTGAAACACTTTTTACAGTGCAGTGTTTTTGTTTGCCTGCTGTGTAACTTTTCCCCCTATGCATTTTATTGTTTAAACCCTAACTGTAACACCTTTGTCTAAATCTTTGTTTGTGTCTCTGATCATATACTAGACTTTTCTGACATGTGTTTTAATGTTTAATGTGTTTAAAATTATGTTTTAAGTGTGACATGCCTCTCTATATATATATATATATATATATACATATATATGTATGTGTGTGTGTGTGTGTGTGTATACACAACAACTAAAACCATAGCTCTTTCTATCAACCATCCCTGTCGCTTTCCTCCAGCCAGTCTGCACGGTCGAGCCTCATCACACTGCACTGCCTCAAACGATGTCCTCACTGCTCATCTCCTCATAGTGCTCCTCTCTGATTGACCCCGCCCTGGTTTGGTACTCTTCTTTGCTGCTTGCCTTTTGAGTTTGCCGTAGCGTTAACTCTCACCCATCCAGTGGAGAAGCACTATCCCACTTCTGACACCAACGTTGAGTCTTGCACTGTAAAAAGTGCAACCTTAAAAAATTAATTGTCAAGATAGCAGGCAGGCCAAAGAGCCAAACACTGACATCACAAATCTGGCACACACTGTAAAAAGTGCAACCACAATAAATGAAACTAAATGAATTAGTTTTACTCAACTCAAAAACTGACTTTGAAAAAAACATTCCTTCAAATCCCTTTTTAGGCTGAATCAAAATTTAATTAATTTGCTTGTAACAAACTGAAGTGCTATTTTTTAGCCTGGAGCAACGAAACACTTTTTACAGTGTGTGAAAACAGCACTGTTGGATTAGACTGCCATGCAGTTGTATGATTCCAGAGATTTTGGAGTCATTTCAATTTTAATTCTGAATGAATTCGACTCCAAGAGTTAATTACACTCCTAAAGAACACACATTATGGAAACCCCCTCTTTTTCCTGTATGCCTTCCAACCCACATACTGTTAAGTTAGACAACCTGGTCGGTTTTTTGGGGGCTGCCTGAATCAGAAAACACAGAAGCCGTTCAGATTCGGCTCTGGGGGACTCTTTGTCTTTAGTCTTTGAGTTGTAATTTTACCATTCCACCTTAAATGGTGCCGCACTTTACATGCTGGCGTATCAGGCTTTGTGGTGATAACTGCTCTATTGTTTAAGCTGGTGAATTGGATGCCTCTTGTGTCCAACTGCAACTTTTGCAGCTTGAGTCAGTGTGATGCAAAGAGGCGTCAATATCAACTGTCGATGGGAAACTGCAGATTAGGAAAATGTAAGTACAAACCAGATTCCAAAAAAAGTTGGGACGCTAAACAAATTGTGAATAAAAACTGAATGCAATGATGTGGAGGTGCCAACATCTAATATTTTATTCAGAATAGAACACAAATCCCAGATCAAAAGTTTAAACTGAGAGAATGTATCATTATAAGGGAAAAATATGTTGTTTCAAAATTTCATGGCGTCAACAAATCCCCAAAAAGTTGGGACAAGGCCATTTTTACCACTGTGTGGCATCCCCCCTTCTTCTTACAAGCCATGATGTTGTGATTGCTGCAGAATGTGGTCTGGCATTATCTTGTTGAAAAAAGCAGGGTCTTCCCTGAAAGAGATGATGTCTAGATGGGAGCATATGTTGTTCTAGAACCTGAACATAGTTCTCTGCATTAATGGTGCCTTTCCAGACATGCAAGCTGCCCATGCCACAAGCACTCATGCAACCCCATACCATCAGTGATGCAGGCTTCTGAACGGAGCGTTGATAACAACTTGGGTTATCCTTGTCCTCTCTGGTCCGGATGACATGGCGTCCCAGTGTTCCATAAAGAACTTCAAATCGTGACTCATCTGACCACAGAACAGTCTTCCATTTTGCCCCACTCCATTTTAAAAGACCCCTGGCCCAGTGCAAACGTCTGAGCTTGTGGAGCTTGCTTAGAAATGGCTTCCTTTTTGCACTGTAGAGTTTCAGCTGGCAATGGCGGATGGCACGGTGGATTGTGTTCACTGACAATGCTTTCTGGAAGTATTCCTGAGCCCATTCTGTTATTTCCTTGACAGTGGCATTCCTGTTTGAGGTGCAGTGACGTTTAAGGGCCCGGAGATCACAAGCATCCAGCAGAGTTTTACGGCCTTGACCCTTACGCACAGCGATTGTTCCAGATTCTCTGAATCTTTTGATGATGTTATGATGCACGGTTGATGATGATAACTTAAAAGTCTTTGCTATTTGACGCTGGGTAACACCATTCTGGTATTGCTGCACTATCTTTCTGTGCAACAATGGTGGAATTGGTGATCCTCTTACCATCTTGGCTTCAGAGAGACACTGACACTCTGAGAAGCTCTTTTCATACCTCATGTTTATCATGTTGTCAATTGACCTAATTAGTGTTAATTGAACTTCCAGCTGTTCGTTATATTCTCAATTTCCTTTTTCCATCCACTTATTGCTACTTGTCCCAACTTTTTTGGGATTTGTTGATGCCATGAAATTTTGAAACAACATATTTTTCCCTTAAAATGTTACATTCTCTCAGTTTAAACTTTTGATCTGGGATTTGTGTTCTATTCTGAATAAAATATTAGATGTTGGCACCTCCACATCATTGCATTCAGTTTTTATTCACAATTTGTTTAGTGTCCCAACTTTTTTGGAATCCGGTTTGTATGTTTATAGTGACTGTGGTGGAGATTAAACTAACAAAACACTTTTCACAGTGTGGAATAGTCCACTAAACACATTTATAGAAGCTAGTTACTCAACTCCTAAGTCTAGTCTCTCTTACTGTAAGCCCTGGACTTCCCAAGGTGCTCAATGCATGGCCACACCTCCTGTGCCTTCACCTTTTTTAGGCCATTTATTTGATTTTAATAAAACGATTTAATTTAACTTTTATCGCCTTGAATATTTTTAGGTTAAACTCACATTTTTTTACCAAGCAGGTTTTCTGCTATTATTCCTGAAGCTGAAAAAATGACTTTTTAAAGCTGTTTGGATTATAGGTGTAATAAATTGATGTTTGCACAGTACAATATTTATACGGAAAATTGTTCCCCTCACAGAAGAAAAGCACTGAACCTGGGTTTGGGTTTGTTTTCAATATTTCTTGGTTCAATTTCTCTTGGTCATATTGTCCTTATGTTTCTGGTGAGAAATATATGTTGAATCTGAGCAGTCAGCTTTAGTGTTCAATCAAACGAAAATCGGGGTTTGAAGAAACAACAGAAACATTTGGCTGAATTGCTGACTGTGTGCCTAACGTGTTATCTGAGGGAACATTAGCAGCGCAATAACTTAGCAAACTAACAGCCAGGATTGAGGCCCGCATTAAGGATTCTGCGGTAGAGTATCTGATCTGCAATCTTTTTGGCAGAATGGGACATTGCGTTTGGAATAGTTAACAGGGAGTCTATTTACTCGACATTTTTCACACCCCCGTCCACTGGCTCGTTCTCAACCCACAAGTATCTTGGCCTGCTTCAGCCTCCTGCTTTGGTGAACACCTTCCTCTGCTTTGCCAGCGCAGAATGATTTCCTTAGATTGTCTACCAGCTCACTTGGGGCAGGAAACAGGAAGCGGAGGTCGGCAGGGCACTGTTACAGTGCGGCTCTGGCTAAAATGTTCAGTGACACTTGACGGGGCTTGGTGAGCGAGCCGTTAATGCGTCTCTTCCTCCTAGTGTTTGCCTTCACGCAGACAGACGGCTGATTTAGCATGGAGAGTTGTCAGACTGAGATGAGGAGCGATAAGAGTTGGGCAGAGAGTGCTCATAAAGCAGACTCCTATCATAGACAGGCCAAAACATTTGCTCAACCTCAGTGCACCCTGAAAAGTACACCAGTCTTCACGTGAGCTCAGTGTGACTGAGAAAAGATGCCGCACTTTCATTTTGCATTAGACTAAATCAGTTGGACGTTAAGGGATGTAATACCAACCACGGCTTGATGGCCATAACTACTCACCATAGCCTTGGTCAGGATTTGCAAGGGATCAGACAACAATGCCACTGTACAATTCCAGAGATTCTGGAGTCATTTCTGAATTCCATTCTGAGTAAATTCAATTCCAAGAGTTGGTTACACGCCTAAAGAGCCCATATTGTAGAAATCTCCCCTTTTTCCTGCAGTGCCTTTCACTACTCACAGTACACTGACGCATGACACTTACTGAGTTACTGTACATCAACACACTACTTACAGCACACTAACACATTACACTTACTGAGTTACTGTACACCAACACACTACTTACAGTACACTAACACATTACACTTACTGAGTTACTGTACACCACACACTACTTACAGTACACTAACACATTACACTTACTGAGTTACTGTACATCAACACACTACTTACAGTACACTAACACATTACACTTACTGAGTTACTGTACACCACACACTACTTACAGTACACTAACGCATTACACTTACTGAGTTACTGTACACCAACACACTACTTACAGTACACTAACACATTACACTTACTGAGTTACTGTACACCACACACTACTTACAGTACACTAACACATTACACTTACTGAGTTACTGTACACCATCACACTACTTACAGTACACTAACGCATTACACTTACTGAGTTACAGTACACCAACACACTACTTACAGTACACTAACGCATTACACTTACTGAGTTACTGTACATCAACACACTACTTACAGTACACTAACGCATTACACTTACTGAGTTACTGCACACCAACACACTACTTACAGCACACTAACGCATTACACTTACTGAGTTACTGTACACCAACACACTACTTACAGCACACTAACGCATTACACTTACTGAGTTACTGTACACCAACACACTACTTACAGTACACTAACACATTACACTTACTGAGTTACTGTACACCAACACACTACTTACAGCACACTAACGCATTACACTTACTGAGTTACTGTACACCAACACACTACTTACAGTACACTAACGCATTACACTTACTGAGTTACTGTACATCAACACACTACTTACAGTACACTAACACATTACACTTACTGAGTTACTGTACATCAACACACTACTTACAGTACACTAACACATTACACTTACTGAGTTACTGTACACCACACACTACTTACAGTACACTAACACATTACACTTACTGAGTTACTGTACACCAACACACTACTTACAGCACACTAACGCATTACACTTACTGAGTTACTGTTCACCAACACGCTACTCACAGTACACTAACGCATTACACTTACTGAGTGACTGTTCACCAACACGCTACTTACAGCACACTAATGCACTACACTTACCGAGTTACTGTACACCAACACACTACTTACAGCACACTTACGCATTACACTTACCGAGTTACTGTACACCAACACGCTACTTACAGCACACTTACGCATTACACTTACTGAGCTACTGTACACCAACACGCTACTTACAGCACACTAACGCATTACACTTACCGAGTTACTGTACACCAACACGCTACTTACAGCACACTAACGCATTACACTTAACGAGTTACTGTACACCAACACGCTACTTACAGCACACTAACGCATTACACTTACTGAGTTACTGTACACTCCTGTTCTTGTGCCTGTAGACATGATCAGCGAGCACACTGTATGAGATGCCATACAGTAGTATAATACCAGGCATGTCTCAGAGCTCTTGTGCTTATTAGCTAGCTCATCGTTGCTACTTAATTGCTGCAGTGGTATGCTGGGGAGTCTTTGCATGCCAGAGAGGCACTTAACCTGATGTGTAAATCTTGAAAGACTCCTATAGGCCTACTTTGTGGAAGCTCATTTATAAAATGAATTGGGGCCACACCAAGCATGCAGTCTATAAAACACTGCAAAATTTAACTCCCAGACACTGTTTGTGGAGAGCCCAGATATAAAGCGCTTGTGTGTTTATATGAGAAATTCTTCAGTCTATCCTCATCATTAGTATGCTGTTTATTATCTCTCCACCCTTGGTTATTATCCGAGGCATTCCTCAGCGTTTTTCTCACATGCTGATATTGGTTCGCGTTAAAGGAAGAGGAGAGGACAGACAGACCGGTCTGTAAATTTCATATGTGACTGATTGTTGCAGTTGTTGTTGTTGTTGCTGCTCTATTCTCCAGTGCCTTGTCTTTCTCACAGTTGTCTTTTTTCATCTTTAGAAAGAGCATGGCTTGAGGAGAGTTGGATGAAGAAGAAGGAGGGGGAAGGACATGCAAAAATGCTGAAACCCTACAATTGATGGTGTTTGATTTCCACTGTAATTAGCATTCCTTTGGCTATTTGGATTTCCAATCTGGGCCTATCTAATATCCGTACCGCATTCCAAAAATGGCTGGCTGGCTTACAGCTTCTTTAAACTGCCCATGGATTGAATTCTGGGACTTGGCATATTTACTGTATGGTTGCACACTTTCTTATAACCAGTGTTTTACCTTTCCTGCACGGATGCACGTGTGGTGTATTTGCTTTTCAAACCAGCATGAACATGCCTGAACGTTGAAATGTGTAATTCAGCATATACAGTCCTATTTCACTTGTGTTAAAGTACCAGAGTAAAATATTTCATTGTTGGTATGATGATACATTTTAGAGTTATATTAAACCTTCAGCAGGGCTTGAACTGAAAACACGATACAGTACACACAGTATATATGGTAAAACACTGATAAGGCCTGAGAACTGTGTGGGTGTGGCTAATGAACATCTTAAATTGACAGTTCTCCGTCCGGCACTTCTAGCCTGTTTGCAACTCACCCATAACTAAAATCCTTATCCAGCTTTTATGTGATGGTGACTGAACATGACAAAAATGTTGTGAAAGAACAGATGTGTAAAATTGAGAGCCAGACGAATGAATAAACAGACTTATGAAGCAACACACAAAGGAACGAACAAACAAACTAAGTAATGCATGAATAAAAGAAACAGGCAAACATATAATGCAAAGACGTGGTCATAAACAGTGACAGGCAGCTACAGACAGGTGGTCTAGCAGGCTAGCTGTTATGCTAGGTTAGCTTTAGCTCACCTAGTTTCTCTGACTCTGAAACCGTGTTTCATGTGGGCGGGGCAGGAGACCTCAGCCTTGTGATAAGTCATAGTAATGTCTAGTGTACACAAGTGTTGCACAAACTCAGGCCTCCCCAGTTTACGCCGAGAGCAGAGAAATATGGTGAACTGTATCTGTCATTTATTGGTCATTGGAACATTATTCAGAGTTTCCATGGTGCATGTGTAAAGCGGCATTGCCTGCAAGAACAAGATTGAGAAAGAAGTCACAGATTTGGTTTCCTTGGGTCTTAAAAGTTTAGCGATTGGTGATTGATCATCTTTCTGTCCTAAAACAAACATTTAATTGTTATTCGTTCAGTTATTCTAGTCTGCAGTACACTTACTGACCTCCTTGTTGGTGCTTTGATAGAATTTATCGTTTTGCTCTTCTGCTTTGGTCCATCACTGGTCCCTCACCACCATACCCCGCAACCTTTTATTTTAACAGTGTAGGGCATGATGTTCCTTAATGAGCAATAACAAGGGCAATAAAGCAGAAAGCAGAATGGAATGAAGCTCTATGCATGAACTCAACAGGGACATGGGCATTAGATGTGGATGAGGATAAGGCAGGGTGTTAAATGTAGGGTCCAGGGGTTATAAGGACCCCCTAATGAACCTCTTGAACCTGAATGTCTCAAAATCAAAATTCTGTGGGTTCTTTATGATGCTATTCTGTCTATTAGGACAAACCTACACATATACATACTTCTATACACATACAGGGATGGTTCCTGAAGCTGCCTCAGCCATAATCAATGAGCTTCTGTTTATGAGTTACTAGAGCTGCGGCAGCGTTCTGCCTCAGGGCTACAAGGTGGCGCAGTATCAGATTGGTTCACCTAGTTGGTCCTTTATAGTCTGGGTCCTGTAACTAACTCTGGAATATCTCTGGAAACGTGTGCAATATGCCGCAGCTATTAGGAACAGTTGAATTTGTAAAAAAGGGTGGATTATTACTGATGTCTCCAACCCAAGACAAATAACGAGATTTTACACACAGAGGAATTTGTCTTCCACATTTAACCCATCTGTGAAGTGAAACACACACACACACACACACTACGGGACAGTGAGCACACTTGCCTGGAGCGGTGGGCAACCATACCCACCTAGTGGGTCTTCTTCTACGGGCCATCAGGCCCTTGCAACTGGTCCAGAATGCAGTAGCTCAACTCATCTTCCCAAGTTCACCCAGGTCACTCCACTGCTGCGCTCCCTCCACTGGCTTCCTGTTGCTGCCCCATCAGATTTAAAACTCGTATGCTTGCCTACAAAGCCAAAAATTTACCAGTCCCACTCTACCTTATGTCAAGGGGTTAAGAGTTGATCTGTACCTTGAGCCCTTCGAGCTTCAAGTACAGCTCGACTTGACCCACCATCCCTGAAAACACATGGGGGACAAGCGTCCAGGCTCTCCTCTGTCCTGGCTCCCAGATGGAGAAATGAATTTGCACTGACTGTCCAGCTGAACTGCTGAGTCTCTTGCGGTTTTCAAGCGCAGACTGAAGACCCATCTCTTTGTAACTTACTTCAGCAAGTGAGCTCTAGTAGATGTGTAAGTTATATGTATAAGCTGAAATACTTGTTTTGCAATTACATTCATAATTACCCTTCATCTCTATAGGTCTGAGCGCTGGACTGGTGTTGCCAGGTAGTGCCTTTTTGCTTTATATATGTCTGTGTATAGACCTCTCTAGGTATCAGCACTGACCTCTGTCTGACCTCATTGTGAATTTTAGACTCCAACCTTCCTGTACTAGCTGGAAAATATTATCCAACAGAACACTAAGCACGGCTATAGGTTGCTCAGGATAAGAGCATCTGCTATATGCCTTCGATGTAAATGTACCTACGGCACCCAGGCCTCAGTTGGGGGTTAGGTGCCTTGCTCAGTCGTTACTGTCAGTATAGGGAATCAAACTGACAACCCTCTGGTCACAAGGCTGGTTCCCTAACCTCCAGCCCAAGAGTGTGTGAAAGAGCTACCAAACTAGAAATAATTTCCAGAAGAACTGCCAAACGAATCAGCGCTGCTATGGCCGGTGCTGGAAAAGCCAGCCAATATGGGACACCCTTCTCGAATACCAGGGGGTGTTTCCCACACTGGCGTGAACCACAAACAAATTGTTTCTCTTCTGCATTTTGATCATGGAAGTGATAAAAGATTAATCTCGTGACGGATCTCCAGTCAATTTTCCCATTGGGCTAATCTGTCATGGGAAAAATGATGCTAGCGAGGGAATTTTCATTTTCCCATGGCCCTTTATATTTCATAAGGGCGTATTTCAAAAAGGTTATGAATTGAAAAACAATGCAGCAATGCAGAATGTGGCCCATCAGTGTACTACGCAAAAGGTGGAGGCTAAAGAAAACGGAAAGTTCAGATTTTATGGTGATATCTTCTCTCAGCTGTCCGGTGCCTGTAACATTTCAGGCAAAGTATCTTCAGTGAGACATACACACCGCGCTGCACGTGTTCATCCTCCCAGCATGTGGTGCGGAGGAAGTATAGCCTGCGATATTACAAGGAACGTTGTAAATTTTTGTCCTAGGGGCTTCTCTCAACTGCAAGCAATAAAACTCAGTTTAGCTCGTCTGTGTTTGTAGAAACTCTTTGGACAACTTTTTTGGCCTATACAGCAAAGCTGGCTTCCCCGGCCTCTTTCTGGTTTTCCCAAAGCCGTTTGCAAAAAAATGCAACTATATCCTTAAAGACATGTTTCCCCCCACTCCTTCCATTCTGCTCTCTCCCTTTCTGAAGAGCCGGTGGGCGCTAGAGCAGGATACATGTCTAGACTCCCATATAGGCGTAAAAGTCAAATACTATAAATCACTGTGAGTTACACTATGTTAAACAGACTGGAGAGGGTTCCTGCGAGAGGCTTGGAATAGTTGTCATTGTTAAGAGCTGGGAACTGGGAGCCTCCATGTGTTATAGTATAATGTTCTTGAGAACCAGCCTAGCACATTTCCTTTTCCAAACACTCCTTCCTGAGCTGTCTCTTCCCCCATTTGCTGGTGCACTATATGTTCACAGGTTTGCAGATATTTGCTCATCTCGTGCTTCTTCTGAAATTGAAGATATTGATCAAATTTCTTTGCTGCAGTAACCGTTTCTTCTCCTCTGGGGAGGCTTTACACTAGACGATGGTTAGATTAGAACATTGCTGTGAGGACTTAATTGCAATCATTCAGGAGCATTAGTGAGGTGAGGTACTGATGTTGGATGATTAGTTCTGGTTCACTGTATTGAATGGAGCTGCATCACGACAGGGAACACAGTTCCACTGCTCCACAGACCAAAGGTGGGACTTCTACACTCTTTAACCTTAGGCCCCGGTGCAGCTTCTAAAGAGTGTCCCATTCTACTGACAAAGCTTTTCTGTGAATTTGATTGCATTCAGCCACAAGAGCATTTGTTATGTGAAGTACTGATGTTGGATGAACGTGGTCAGCACCAAGATGAATGGTGTGTTGAGACACTACTTCTGTATGTGTAGCTTCATAAATATCATCCATATCAGTCTACATGTATCATCATTTATTGGTCCTGGTAACCTTTATCTTCCTTCCCAACAGCACTGCAAGACAACACTTCTTTCTGGGTGCAGCTATTCTTTTGACGATAAGTGTACGTTTGCTTTTGTTTCCCAAAAGCACATCAGCACAACCAGTTACATGAGTCCAAGCATCTCTAGAAATATTGTAGCATCAGGAAAGAGTAAGACATGGGGAGGCCATGATTCTACCATGAGAACAGATCTTTGTTGGACACCAAGCACCAAAGCAACAAAGCAGGACACACAAACTTGCAAGGGGGGTAACCACCAGCCACAGGTTTCATTCTGACTATGAATCATCCTCCCACACAAAACAGCCATAACTAAACCCTCACAAACAGACAACATTCTTTTAACATTTAGCCTCATTTTTCTGGAGGTCACACGCCTCCCATGACCCTTTTGGCGAGGCCATCAACACAGCCACACCTTACAGGCTTCTAGGGGCCAACTCTAGCCAGTAGTGGGTCGCTACAGCATTCTTAAGCCGATCTTGTTAGAGTTATTGTAGGCCCCTGTCTATTAGTAATTGGTGTGTTAAAACAGGGGAAGCAGTAAAACCTGCTGGCTAGTGTTCCTTTAGGACCTCTTACAGTACTGTGAGCTCCTGCCCGAAGCCTGTCACGGTGTCACTATGATTGGTGCCTGTGTGGTCACAATCTCCCCTATTCAGTCCAGAATCACTTCCTTACAAAACAACAGGAAATCACTTTCCACAGAATGATCCTCAGACTGGTTGGCAAGCGTTAAAGCACCATTAGCAGCGTTCGCTAATGGCCCAGTCCAGTACCGCCAGTGTTTAGACACAGCAAACATTGCAGCAAACACATTTTCATTTTGGCTGAGCTGAAGTGCGAAGATGAGGAAATTGCAAACGAGCAGATTGTTATTCTGTTTATCAGAGTCAGACCATTAAAACAGTAAAAATGAAACGTCAGAAGCACTTTGCTTTTCCATGTTAACTTTTTTCCAGCCATTCTACACTGAAATGCAAAGGTGCATACATGTTTTGTATTAGAATTTGAATTACACACATCATCAAAAGAACAGCTGCACAAATAGTTTCACACTCAAGCTTCGTGCTTGGTCGCTCTTGTGATATAAGCAAGGACGGGCCTTAATGCTGTACCTGACTGCTCCATCAACCATGATTGCAGACATTCAGCAAGCAGTGATGCCCTCCATTAGTCATACAGAATGCATTGCTGATGTGCCAGGCTGTCATGTAGTGACTCAGAATGGCAGCAGGTCATCTTCAGGGTCCCGCTTGTGTCTTGGTGGAGGCGACCAAAGAATCCATGTGTGGAGGCACCGTGGTAACCGCGGTAAGCGCCAAGATGAACAATTCCTTGCCAAGTGTCACACGTTCAGAAGACCTGGTGTCACTCCACCTTCACCCCTACCGCAGAATGTGCAGAAACAGCAAGAGAATATTTAAGCTGCATGGGATGGATTATCAGAGGACACCATTAGGAACCTCTACATGGTTCGCATTAGCAAACATGGCGGGCCGACACCATACTGAGAGACACTACTTCTGTATGTGTAGCTTAATAAATATTCCCCATATCAGTCTAAGTTTATCAGCATCTATTGGTTCTGGCACCCTTCATCTTCCTTCCCAATAGCATTGCAATCCCACACCTCCTCCTGGATGCAGCTAGTCATTCGATGATGAGTGTATTATGCAAATTCACAAATGCAATTGTAAATGCACGTAGTTTTAAATGTTTAAAAGGAAATGCTACCAGAGCACCTTATTATACACTCACTTATCAAAATGAGTGTCTGGATACTTTTGGCCATGTACATAATGTACATACTGTGCTGTTAGCATTATTGCTATTATAAGTCAAATCAACAAAAGATTAACTTTCATTAACTTTTTTTTCTTTTTAATTTCCAATTTCTATCTCAGTCACTTATCATGTTTAATGTTATGCTTCTTCGCTTCATGCTTCCCCTCCCTTTGCCTAGATAGCTCTGAGTCTAGATATCTTCTAATGTTTGATGAGGTGTAAGAATACATGGCAAAGACCTGAGACCGTTCCTCAATGTAGCGTATCTCCTGAACACTTGTGGTTGTGTCTTCGGTGCAGCCCTCAGGTTTTCAGTGCTAGCTCTTATGTTAGGGGAATGAGCTGGCAATGCAGAAGTTAGTCCTCTGTAGTGAGCGAGCTATTTCTCTGGGAATATAATGGAATGGGAGTCAGATTTTGCTGTAGAATGTTCTCCAACTTGACAGATGATGCCACAAGCTTCCCAAGGCCTTTGGAAGCAAAACAAGTGCTCAAAATGTAATATCTACCAAATGTTAGGACGAATAAAAGAGTCAACATGCTATGTTGGGATCATGACTTTAAAAAGGGGGTACATGATTTTCTACTTATCCCAAAGGCAGTTGATCAGCCAAGGCATGTTTGGTGTTCAAAATGCGTTTTTTATGTTTCCTTCTGGAGCAGCTAGGCTAACTTTGCTAAAGAAAATGGACATCAGCAGTCACCTTAACCATTTCTGCAAAAGCTTGATTAAATATTTGCTTTGCATAAAGTCTGTAGGCTACTTATTTACAATTCTAAGCTAAAATTGGAAACACATTATCATCCTCATAATGTCCTGATTTCTGGTACTATTCCTCCTTAACACTAACAGTATTAATAAGTTTCATTTTTTAAGCATCACGTTTATAAAACATCCAATAATCTCACCAGACATTTTGCATGTTTATGGCTCCTGCAGATGATGGCCTGTTTATAAATTCCTGAGGTCTGTGAGGGGATTTATAGATTGAGAGATTATAGATTGTCTCGTTCCATGTGTGGAAGACGGCTCCAAAGCAGATGTTAATGATTGGCTAAAAGGAGTGACTGCATTTGGGTGTTCCGAAGACCACAGTGTGAACGAAGCAGCTGATTCTGCAGGTGTATGGAAGCGTACGGTCATACGGGTTGTGTTGTGTATTGTGCCAGGGAAGGCATCCACCAAATCTGGCCCAACTGTGCAGTTGATTACGTGCACTTGACTATTGCGCATGTGCGCTGAGCTGTAGCTCTCTGCGCGGGACGAAGGAACTAGTTGTAGCCTAGCCTCCCGTCTGATGCAGCTGCTTCTTAGTTACTCCGGACAGTAATGGTGAGATGTGTGGTTACTTGGGCCAATAAACGGCACTTCTACCTCGCATGCAGTGTGTCCTGGGAGTGTATCTTTAGAAAGTCCCGGGACCAGTGCCTTTTCCGTGTCTGGCTCCTGCACCTTTTCACAGGCTAGGCTACAACTAGCTCCTTCGTCCCACGCAGAGAGCTACAGCTCAGCACGCATGCGCAATAGTCAAGTGCACGTAATCAATCATTACAAGTTCAATGCAAGAGTGGGTGACCATTGATGTGGCCTACATCCAGAAAAATGTCCAGTCTATGCCAAATAGAATCGCAGCTGCTGTCAGGTCGGGTTTAGTCACAGGTGAGCTTATAAAGACACCTCTGTATATGAGTGAGCTATGAGTGAGTGAGTTACAGGCCAGGACCTTGAACTGTATACAGTATTCTACTGTAGTGTTAAACCAGCATTCTAATGTAACGAAAACACATGGATCTGCGTGGATGTCATTTTCCCCTGTAAGTGACCTTTCATAGATCGTAGGCCCTGCTTTTTTATGCTGCTCCCCCAGTAAAACTAATCGCACGTGACCTTTCAATCAGATATAATTCATCTTTTAAGCTGGTGGGAGGCCAGTGAGA
This sequence comes from Prochilodus magdalenae, assembly GCA_024036415.1. Classification (NCBI taxonomy): domain Eukaryota; kingdom Metazoa; phylum Chordata; class Actinopteri; order Characiformes; family Prochilodontidae; genus Prochilodus; species Prochilodus magdalenae. Next base: position 23,701 of record JAMWET010006099.1, read on the forward strand.
GGCAGCTAAAGGTGACACTCTCAAAACAAACAGCAGTGCTGTGTTTGTGGGTTTTAGGCAACGCTGTCATGGGGAAAGACTTTACGGAGCAATGAATGAGCCCCCTCTCTAGCTTCTTTTAAAACAAACCAGAGGCACTCTGAAGAAGAAATCATCCAACAAATGGAGAGTCGAGAACCTGTTTTGTACTGTCAGTTGACCTTGAGTCCAATTCATTCAACCCTTCTTTGAGTTCCAGAAAACTTTCTTAACCTTCCTGTCTGTTCTTGATGAAATCTGAACATGTTCTTGCAGTCTCCGAGCTGTGATTCTGCATATAGCAAACTTTGACTTTATCTGGTTCTGACAAGCATGAAAATGTGCTATGATTGAGTACATATTCATGTCTTCTCTCAAAGCACATGCACTGTTTTGCCTGTATTTGGGGTTTTGTACATACTCCACAATTTTTCAGTGTAGAACTCTGACTATTTCTACAGCCTTGTCTCACTTTGACATATTAGTAGCTTTCTGATTTGATAGGAACTTTTCACAAGCATAAGATTAACAGTAGTTCACACATATCTAATGGACAGTTTGCTCCACTCACATACCTTGTTTGTGAGCAATGCATTTTGCATTTCGTCCTGGCTGTTATATTTTACATTCATCTGAGGGACAATGGTGCCATGGTTTCAGGGCAGCCAGCCACAGGGGCAGTTTAATGCATGGGTTTACCTGGGTTGAAGCCAAGGACATCAGGGAAACTCAGGGTGTGTGATTACTCGTATTTTAAATGATTTATTCTTTATTGTTTTATGCCAACTGGGCATGCCTGGAGGGTTATTCAATCAAATGGGGAAAGAATATTTTAATAGGCCTTTTTTTTAAATAATTTGTTTTGTCTTTGAGAATGAGAGTGCTCTCACTGTATCATGGCCAATCAAATCATATGCTCTTTGCCAAACTCCGCCTTCTTTGTCAGCCCTCCAGACACTGCTCAGTGAGCTTTGTTCTCCCTCAAGCGTTCGTTATGAAGATTAAAAGATAAAACTGCAGGTGCTTTGAGGGGATTTTTGGTCCTGCAAGGTATGTAATGTTCTTCCTATTCACAGCATTAAAAATGTTGTTGGTAGTTTGCAGCTGAACGGTTTGTTGACACGTGTCACATGTCCTGAAGGCCGGGTGTCACTCCTCCTCCACCCCTACCACAAAATCTGCAGTAACTGCGTGAGAATATTTAAGCTGCATGGGATGGGTTATCTTTTGTGACTCCAGCACCATTTAAGGTGGAACAGAAAATTCAAAAGAGATCGTGGCGAGGCAAACTTCATCTTTGTTTGGAAATGGACTTCCGTGCAATATTCCCTAAAGTTAGAAAGTCATTCGGAGTGCTTAATGGTTAACTGCCTGGTTGGAATTCCAGCGTTTCTTTACTCAATTACAAAGTGATGTCATTTAGGAACACAATCCTTATTGCCCGCCTACTGGCTAGCTTGACATACCTTCACACAACACACAGAGAGCTAAAACAGTAAAAACGAACCACTCTGAAACGTCCTGTTCCAGTCTAGCTTGCATGAGCCTGCCAAACTGACTTTCAGGATTGGACTGTGACTCAAACTGATAACACCATTGTAAGAATAGCCACAGCAGTATTTGAGGTGCAAATTGTGGTTTGACCAATCAGAGTGAGTGAACTGCACACTGATTGGGAGGTGGGGCTTAAAGAAGCTCTTACAGTGTTTCAGACAATACAGATGTGAATACAGATGTAGAATATGAGAAAAAAAAAATCGTTTTGGAAAATTAAAGCTGGAAAATCTGTTCTATTCTTAAAAGATGTCCCCTGTAAAGTTAACTTGCACAAAGTTATCATATGAAATGATATGATTACAAATACATTGCTTGATGTCTGAGACATATTTTCATAATAGTTCTGGCCTAAAACTATATTTCAAAAAAAAAATTTAATGATAGAGGGGGGCATGCATTGACACATGCAAGTAAAAAAAAAAAACTACTTTTGATTTGACAGTTTTTAAATATACTATACACAGTTTTACATTAGCATTGTTATGTGTAAATGTCTATTGTAGACAACATGAGCAGCTGAATAGGGATTACAATTTTTTCTTTGGGATAGTACTTTTGTGGTTGGTGTAGCTCAGCAGATAACACCACTACCCACCAAGGAGTCAACACCACATGTGGGAGACTGGGGTTCGAATCCCGGTCTGGGTGACTACGTTGTGCTACATCAAAAAGAGTCCTTGGGCAAGACTCCTAACACTACACTGGCCTACCTGTAATATGATTAATCTTGTAAGTCGCTCTGGATAAGAGCGTCAGCTAAATAATGTAAATGTATTTTTTTTTTGTGGGCATGGTGACACCTGATTCTCATTAGTAGCAGTAAGTTTCACTATAATGAGTCATTTAACATCAAAAGATGCAGATTGACATTTTACATTTCAGCAAATTAATTATTTTTAAATAATAAGGAAGTCTTTAATAGCTTCATAAAATGTTTTAAGTAGTAATATTACTTCATATTCATGATTAGAAAATATATATTACATATTAATAAATCAAAAAGAGAAATTTGATTTTAATAAAAAGGGTGCAGAATTTTTAGAAGCCCAAAACTCAGTTTAAAGAGTATGCAGGTTTCTCTGATTTACACTGTAGACGACTCAGAGGAGCTGACTGTGTGTGTTTTTACTTTAAAAATGTTCTGGAAGTCGAAATACCTTTTTTTTGTGGATGTGATGTGATAGCTCGTTGGCGGCAGTATCTCTTTGAAAGTTTTATCCTTCACTCCATCATCTCTGTAAAGATGGTCATCACCTTCACAAGCTCCGTCTTCAACAGGCTAAGTATTTCACACTCCATTGTGGAATCGCTTACAGTCTGTCTCATGGCATAAGGGAACAGGACTGGATCATACCACAAAAAAGATTCTAGTCTGAAACCGCACAATTGGGCCATCATTTTCTATTCGGACAGTCTTTGATCACCGTCTCTTCCCAAAAACTCAGATTTTAAGTGCAAGCACAGTTTCCTTTAATATTCCCTAGAATACAGAGCATGATATTCCTCTAGCTGCATGTGTTAGCACATTAAAACAGTTGGAAATGTTTAGTTTCTGGGTCTTTTTCAGAACCCAAGTAGAGACTACATCAAAGTCATGCTACTTTCATTACTTTGGCCACATATTCAATGTAAATGACGGAATTACGATATATGTTTCCAGAAAGATTAGCTTCATGCTGGAACGTGTAAAGGGAACAAAGTAGAAATCATTTGTTACTGGACTTGACCTTTTTCAGTCTAGGACTTGAGAACTTCAGTTTCCTGTGTGGATGAGAGATCTGCCCTGTACTTGAGTATTTACATTTGTAATGAGACCCCTCATTACTCCTTACATGTAACATTATTTGCCCATGTGAACTGAATGTCTGCGTGCTTAAACACCAGTGGCGTGCTCTGCACTCGGTATACCAGCACATATTAAACTGTCAGCCACAGAGACAAATGGATGAAACTACCACTAATGACCATTAACAGCCATAGCCGCTCTTGGATAAAGTGTTTATTTTGAAGGAACTGAAGGAGGCCTTCCAAATAAAATGTATGCAATGCACCATGAGACTCTTCATAGCTAGAGGGTAGAAGGGCCGAGAGTGGACAGAAAGGCTAGTGGTCCACAGGCATCTTGCTATGTATTTTCTGGGTGGGCTGCTGGTGGTTAAGCAGGGTGCTGTTTTCCACTCAACCAAAGTCCGATATACTGAGTCATCCCTCACTTCTTACTAGCAGGCGATAGATTGCTTACGTCGCCCCAAGTTTGTCTCTTGTGGTTGCATCCAAGGTCTTTTGTGTTGTCACGTCTGGGTGTATACAAGATCCAGGAAAGCTACCTAGTTTTGAAAGCACATAGTATTGATGAATGAATGTGTAAGGAAACCTAACTGCTTGCATTCGTGGCTAGCTTTACTGAACGGTTAGCATGCTGGCTAACCTCCTAGCTATTGAGTGACCTAACTCACTAGAGACGCCAACAATATCTTTCTTCTGTGTTTCTTTTTTTTTTTTAAATTGTTTCTGTGTATGTGCAAAGATGCATCATTTAAACTGGGAATAGATTTATAAAGCAGTATGAGATTCTCTTCCATGTTTACCACCACACTGCTGACATCTGGAAGAAAATGGCAATTGGGACAAAAAATTCAGAAAGCAGAAGCTGGGAACCTTGGACACCCATGGCTATGATTGGTCCGAAGAATTTGTTGGAGCCAATCGTTTACAACGTCTGTTCAAATGCATGGTTGAGACTCTATTTGTCGCTTGCCACTAAATCATAGCTACGAATCACATACTCCCATAGGATATAACTGGTCGCGCTGTTGCCTGCTAGTGTGTAAGCCGGGTTACTTTCATTATTAGTTCAAAGACATGCTGAAGAACCTGTCCCACCCCATGTACCACTCTCTGGAAGCAATGAGCAGCTCCTTCAGTGCCCGGCTGCTGAAAGAGAAATACCGCAGGTCCTTCCTTCCGGCTGCTGTCAGACTGTATAACAGCCGTTCCCCTCAGTAGTCTATTTCTACAGTAGTATACAGTATCTTATCTTACACTTATCCAGAGCAACTTACAAGGTTAATCATATTACAGGTAGGCCAGTGTAGTGTTAGGAGTCTTGCCCAAGGACTCTTATTGGTGTAGCACAGCATAGTCACCCAGACTGGGATTCAAACCCCAGTCTCCCACATGTGGTGGTGGCTCTCTGGCGGGCAGTGGTATTATCCGCTGAGCTACACCAACCACTATCTTATCTTATCTTTTGCACCTTAGTACATTTGTAAATTCACTCTACTGCATATACTTACTGGAACGTGTAAAGGGAACAAAGTAGAAACCATTCGTTACTGGACTTGTGACCTTTTCAGTCTAGGACTTGAGAACTTCAGTTTCCTGTGTGGATGAGAGATCTGCCCTGTACTTGAGTATTTACATTTGTAATAAGACCCCTCATTACTCCTTACATGTAACATTATTTGCCCATGTGAACTGAATGTCTGCGTGCTTAAACACCAGTGGCGTGCTCTGCACTCGGTATACCAGCACATATTAAACTGTCAGCCACAGAGACAAATGGATGAAACTACCACTAATGACCATTAACAGCCATAGCTGCTCTTGGATAGTGTTTATTTTTGATGGAACGGATTTGTAAATTCTACTGCATATACTTACTGCTGCTTGCACCTCGGTTCTAGACTTTCTACATTCGGACTTAGCTCTTGCATATCTTGCACTTTTTCTATTTGCACTATGGCTTGGTCGAAGTGCTAGCTAACTAAAAGCTAGCCTCATTATTATGCAAATGTTGGTTATTGACCAACCAGTCATAGCAGGTAGTTTAACCTAGTGAGCTAACTGATAAAGTCTTCCAGGTACAAGTGAAGACCTTCATAGAGATCAGGCCCGTTCTTGCTTGCTTCACATGCGTGGCCGAACATGAATCTTGAATCATTTGCATGTCTCATTATGTGAAACCTACACACCAAGTTTCCTTTCTGTAGGTTGATTGAATACTATATACCAATACTATTATGATAACTAGAAGAGTATATCACTGTTAGGATTGTTCATACAGCGGTCTGTGAAAGTATATTATGGTTAATGTTTCTAGCGGTTGACACCTAACAGTTTTCTGTTTCTGTTTCTTGTATTAATTGATGAGATGCAACAAATGCACTGGTGCAGTGAGGCCTAAACTCCGCAGTGCTGCACACCCTATAGAACTGGAGATGCCCATCCCTGTTCACTGCACATGTGTATATGTGTGAGTGTGTGGTCTACCTAGACTAAAACATATGGTCACAGTTACATGTGGATTATTTTCAATCGTTTGAATGATCAAAAAATGTTTCCGAACTCCTTCCACCACCCGCTCCAAAAACAAATGGATTTTAATGTCATTCCCTGGATTCTTCGGGAGGGGGGGCTACTGTTTCCGTATTTCACGGATCTTAATTGTGTGACAGACACAATCTTCCCTGGAATTCCTGGCAGGGAGATCAGAGGGGGTGATTTATTGGGATGTACTTTCTGTTTCAACCGGGAAGGAAGAAACAGCAGAGATAGCCCCTTTGATGAAATGTTTCGGAATTAGGGGCTTGGTAAAGCCATGTTTGGAAAAGTGGATTCTTAGAAAGCTGGGGTGTGTAAAACTCTATGTTGTGGCAAATATAAAACTCTAGTAAGCTGTAAAGTGTTTACCAGTGAGAGGGCGAAAACCAGCTTTCTGCTCCTGTAAAGGATATGAGGCTTGTGATCTTTGCGAGTTATTGGCCTTGAGTCATAATTAAGTGCTTCAGCAGCATTGCAAGGAAGCATACGGGAAACATAAGACTTTACAGCGCAGCAATGCTGACACAAGGCTGGCCTGGTTGTCGTGCTATGGTGAGAGACTGTCATCTTTTCATGAGCACAGATAGTGGATGGTACATCTAACATCTGGTGTGGCGCAGTGGATAACACCCACTATGCACCAGAAAGCTACTATCCCATGTGGGAGACTGAGGTTAAATTCCTGGTCTAGGTGACTGCTGCTGCGCTACACCAAAAAGAGTCCTTGGGCAAGACTCCTAACACTACATTGGCTTACCTGTAATATGACTAACCTTGTAGGTCGCTCTGGATAAGAGCGTCAGCTAAATGCTATAAATGTGCTGACTTGAGAATATAGGCCAGCAAGTTGGGAAATGATGACCAGACTTGTGGGCTACTAACTTTGATCTTAAATTGAAACTACTTTGGTACAGTTCTTAAAACATACGACACATAATAGGCATTAACAGTTACAGACATTAAAATATTTTATTATTTGACCCTTTTAGGTCGACAATGTCATATGTGACATCAAAGAACATTGTACATATGTCTTCGGAATACTACATGCAATACCTTATTTAGCCAGGAAAGGCAGCAAGTGAGCAAATCAGGAACAAAGCTTTCGATCAGCAAGTCAGAAATACAGCTTTGATTGGTTGACCAGTCAAGAACTCAGTGACTGATTGGTTGACAAGTCAATAACACAGTCTCTGACTGGTCAATAAGTCAGGAACACAGCCTCTGATTGATAGACAAGATGGAATATAGACACTGATTGATCGACAAGTCAGGAAAACAACCTCTGATTGGGCGATAAGTCAAGACTTTTGCCACTGTTTGGTTGGCAAGTCAAGACCACAGCCTCTGATTGGTTGACAAGTCAGGAACGCAGCTTCTGATTGGTTGACAAGCCAGGAACACACTAGTCAACAACTCAACCCAAGGCAGTAGAGAATGGCTTACAGCCATGCTAGCAACAACAATAACTCTTTACAAGATGGGAAAATGAATAAATAATCACAGGAGTCAATCAGTGTTGGACTCATTATGGATCTATTTTACGCGATCTCCAAAAATGTGGTGCAGTTGAAGATGGGATTACACAGCTTCTGAAAAGGATACAAACACAATGGAGCCCTCAAACAGCACAATAGAACAGGATGAAAAAGTAAGTCTCTAGCACGCAGCATTCCCGAAGTCCATTCTTTTCTGTACAATGTCCTTTACTGTTGTGTATGGCATTGGGTACCTGCAGTGCTTACTGATGTAGCATTTGTGTAGCAAAACACATAGAGGAGGATCATCACTCCGCTGTAAGAAGTGTTCTTTAATAGCATCAAAATGCACATACAAAGCACTGAGCTCGCTAGGGGAGGTCACCGCCAGTGGCCGGCTTTCCCCCTGTGGTGACCAACTCTTCAACACAAAACATCCACATGGCCAGACACAATAAACCACAAATAACCCCCAACATGTCTGTACACTAACAAACAATGACTCTTACACAGCATTAAAGTACCACTTACAGGGAACATGAGCCTCTCATGAGCCTCCACACATGGCTACTCAACATGGCCACGTCTGCCATGCTCTGGACAGCCTGTAGTGAGTGGCTATAATACTTCTGAATAATGCCTCCGAGACCAGGATTTTGGTATTTTGCAGAATATCTCCCAGCTGAGAGTCTTAATCCCAAATACTTTCAAAATGGAATTTCCAGGAATGCCTAAAGTGTCACAGTTCATACTGAAGAATGCAGGGCAGAAAAATCACCACTAGCTCTGAGCCATAAAACAACTGTCAGTGAAACAGCTATAAGTGAGCAGACAAAAATGTAAAACTACACCACAAGAAGCTATTCAATAATCAGAGTCTAAGTTTCAGCACCACCTTTCAGTAAAAAAGAGGATATATTATTTAGAGTAGTCTATGGGCTTATGACGTCATGGCATTGTGTGCCTTCCACCCCACTGAGAACTTCACACACTAGCTTTGCAGCATCTTGAAGTATATCATCTAATGTTTCTGATAAGATGCCCACCTGGCTGAGCTTCAAAGCTTCTCTGGGCTTCTGATCACAAGGCCCGCCCCGCTTCTGGATTTTCCAAGGCTTCGCCCACATCAGCTTCCGCTGCAGCTCAATTGCTGTCAGCTCGACATTGCTGATCACCCAAATTGCCTGTGTCACTTTGACAGTCCCTACTCTTGCCTAACTCCCCCTCACAGAGAGGTCCGGTAAAGAAACCTTCTCCTTCAATCTTGCGGCGACTCCCAGCCTCAGACTCTCCCATTGTAACTTTCATCATCAACCTACAAACATGGTATTTAGAATGCTGAGTGAATAAATTATAATAAAGATTAAAGATACACGTTATGAAACACATAGGGAAACTATTTGCTTGTAAGCAGTTGCTTAATGTCCCTAAATGGCGTATCAAACCACAAAGTATTCCATTTATTTGTTGATTCTAGATGGAAAGAAAAGATTTCTTGTTAAGAGGCATTTGAAATTATCCCCTACTAGCGCGCATTGAGCTCTGTACAACAGCGGTACAGTTTAGCATGTTATCTGAACTTGCAGAGCTAATTTAGGCTTGCGATTTGCCAGGCTACAACCCAGACTGCTCAAAAAATATTGTTAATGAGGCAAAACATTACCAAAATTCAGCTTCAGCAAATGTACAATAACATGGAAAATCACTTCATTCGGCCTTCCAACAGAACTCGTTTCAGTTCATCCATTACACATGAACATGCACGTACACCCACAGTTTACACTGACAGAGGCTCTTGTTCAGAGTAGGACTTACACGGCCTTTCATATTTAACAGTCATTCAAAGAATCTGCCTAGTTGATTAGTTATCATTGCTAAGTTAATTAGGATATGAGTTTTCCAGATGTCTGTGAAAAGTGTCTAGTGGCAGATGCTGCGGTTTGAGGTATGAGATGTGCACTGCAGAAGACCTTTTGTTGCATCTAAGTAAATTGCAGATTGTCTGAAGTTAACCTCATGCTAAAATCACCACAGCTCAGGATCTCGCCTCCCTCAGAGAAATTAATGGAACAGTAATACACTGATCATCAAAAAAGTAGGTGTACAAATAGCTGCACCCAGCAGAAATCAGCCAACAGGAATGAAACTGAGACATGTGAAGGATTCATGTTTGGCTGTAAGTGACATAAAGGACATGCCTCAGCACTGTACCTGACTGACGCAACAGCCACAATTGCAGACATTCAACAGTGATGCCCTCCATGTTAGTGCCAGCACCATCTGCAACAAGTGTCCTTACCACGTCAACGATACCAAAGACTGCAAGGGTGATGCGCCAGACTGTCATGGAGTGACTCAGAATGTCAGTGGTAAGTCCCGTGGAGTGTGGAGGCAACGTGGCCAGAACCAAGATGAACAGTTTGTTGTCACGTGTCACACGCCAGAAGGCCTGGTTTCACTCCACCTCCACCCTTACTACAAAGTCTGCAGGAACTGTGTGAGAGTATTCAAGCTGCATGGGATGGATTATCACAGGACACCATTAGCAACCTCTACAACTCCATGCCGAGATGTCTGGCGTTTTGCACTGGCAAACACAACGGCCCGACGCCATACTGAGAGACACTCAATAAGTTGAAATACAGACTTCTCTGACAACAAAGCTACAGCCAGTATGTTCTCCTTTGAAATTTCTATTCCAGAGCGTTCATTGACCTGTATCGTTTTGACATAGTGCTGCCGTCATTAAGGCAAGCCATTAAACTGGATCATCAGGTATGGGTATATTCTATCCAACCTAAAAACCATGGCATCCTTTTAAAAAGCTCCATGACAAGATGTATTTAAATACATGACTGATATTGTCAAAGCATTTGAAAGATGGTGACAGCAAAGATCATTTTTTTCCTGAATCAGTAAGCATTGAGTTTTAGCTAAAGTATGCTATGCTTTAACCTTTGCTAACCTTTGCTCCTTTAAGCTGATTTTGGTCAGTGCACTGATGTGTCTGATGGGAAAGAAATAATGTTCATTAAGCTAAATACTAGCAGCAATCAATATCACTACCCACCAATAAGCATTTCAGAGAGAGGTACAGGGCTAATCCCTGAACTGGGAGGCAGTCTTGATGTCCCATTTTAAGATAATATACCTGAACCATGCCTGAAATCATCAATCAAGTCGATGAGAGCTCCATATGTGTCCACCCAGTTTGTTTTTGTTGTGCATGTCATGCTTTATGGTTGGCGATTGAATGTTTGGCATGTCAGTCAAACGGCCCTTACCTTTCGGGGCTCTGGAAAAGCTACCCAGTCAGGCTTATGTGCTTGTGAGTATGCAGTTTCATTGTGTGTAGAGATTCCAGGCTAATAAAGGACTTTGGACATTTTTGGGTTTAGGGGAAAAGCTGATTTCTGTTCTCTCCTCCTGCCTTTTTGGTCCATGTTAGGAAAGAGATGGTGGAGACTAGCTTGTCTGTGGTGGTGTTCTACTCTCATTTCTGTGAAACGGAGACTTCAGAGCATTTTGCAGCGTTCCAACTTCACAGTGTTACTCTATGGTGCTCCTGTTCAGAGCACGCTAATGAGCGAACCTTTAAAAACAGCCATTTTGGGCTGTGGATTTGAGTTTGAAGCCATGCCATTCTCACCACAAGCTCCTAAGCCAAGTCGTTCTGTGATTCCTTTCTGGCGGATCGAACTGCAGAATTTTCCCCCTTTTTCTCCCTGTCTCTCCATATTCCTTTCCTTGCTCTCCTACTTGTACGGCAGGGATTTGCGGACACTTTAGTGCAGACACGCCGAGTTATTCTCTGCGATAGTTCAAAAGCAGGTGTGCTCTCGTGAAGAAATGTTATCAGAAATACTCTTCGGAGGACTTTTCTGGCCTCCCCTAGGTCAGTCATTCTTGGCTCATGAACATGGGGAACACTTATATGGAGCGAAACGGGAGGCGCTCCTCCATTCAGGGGTCTGTCTGTGTTTTGACAGGGTGTGATAGCTCGCAATGGGGAGAGGAAATAGCAATGCAAAAGGGTGGCCAGTTCAAAAGGAGGGGGTCCATCTGTGCAAACAGCACCTCGTTAGGAGACTTTAATTAATTACCCCAGTCCATTCATCAAGCATTTGGCTTGGCCCCCGCTTCCACCCCTTCCCACCCCCTTGTCCAACTCCAGCTAACTGGAGGCATTCAGTGTGTGGTGAAAACCGCATGGACACATGCCCCGTCTATAGAGGGCCTTCAGCTAAGCTTGCCATAAATCTTTCCGACGCCCTCTTACAGCGCTGCCTCCACACCACGATCACTAGTCACCTCCCTAACTCTGCCGGAGAGAAGAAAGAGGGCCAATGTGGTTGCAATTTATTATTTCATCAACATACCGTCAGACAAGAACGTTGGCCTTTTTATCCCCTGCCTCTAAACTTCGGGAAAGAGAAGGTCCATCTTTTTTCTCCTTTCAGGAATGTCTGCAATGCTTCCCAAGAATCCCATCTTGTTGACTTTGGTGTAGGATGAAAGGTCCAGCTTCTCTGTTCTCCCTGTAGATCTTAAATGCGATTAGATGGCCTCAACATGATCAGATGGACAGGGGCTAAGATAGATTATGTGCCCGTATGCTTTTGTAATTTGGACTAAAACTAGAGAAGGGCAAAAACGCATTGCCCCTGGCCAGCAAGAGGTAAGAGTAGTACAGTGGTCATATCTGGACAGTGATCAAATCTTGCTCAGACCTCAGGTGTCCATTGATTCTAGTTGGGAAGGAAGCATGATGAGTGTTGCACATCTCTCTGTTTATTATATTTAAGGAGCGGTTGATATTGGTTAGGGATTTTGCCCTGTTTTATAAATGGCAATAATTTCCTGTTCATTTTAAGAAGCATGTTCTTGAATTGGATTAGATGGATCTCAGATATTTCTTTTCACAATGAAGTGTTTCTCCAATGCAATGACAAAATCAGATTGCCTTCCTTTTGCCAGGAACAATATTATCTTTAATCTGGATAGCATTGCCTATAATATGAGAGGGAGAAATTGAGGGGCATTACTATTTCTTTCCTTTTGTTTTTCATATCCCCTACAGTAATAGTAGAATTTGCTCTTTGGAAATATAAATCAGTAGAGACATGTGAATGTGTCACCTATGCCTCTAAAAGCGGGGAGTATCTGAAATACGTTCACATTGAGGAGAATAACAGCGAGGAATTTGTTGGTGTATTTAGTCACTGACCCATACATGAACCCTCTCAGGTCAACAATGTCTCGAAGAATGTTGTTTGTAAAAAGAATACATTTCGATGTATGCTAGAGACCAATCAGAGGCTGTGTTGCCGACTTATCAACCAATTAGACACTGTGTTCCTGGCTTGTAGGCCAATTAGACACTGTGTTCCTGGCTTGTAGGCCAATTAGACACTGTGTTCCTGGCTTGTAGGCCAATTAGACACTGTGTTCCTGGCTTGTAGGCCAATTAGACACTGTGTTCCTGGCTTGTAGGCCAATTAGACACTGTGTTCCTGGCTTGTAGGCCAATTAGACACTGTGTTCCTGACTTGTAGGCCAATTAGACACTGTGTTCCTGGCTTGTAGGCCAATTAGACACTGTGTTCCTGACTTGTAGGCCAATTAGACACTGTGTTCCTGACTTGTAGGCCAATTAGACACTGTGTTCCTGACTTGTAGGCCAATTAGACACTGTGTTCCTGGCTTGTAGGCCAATTAGACACTGTGTTCCTGGCTTGTAGGCCAATTAGACACTGTGTTCCTGGCTTGTAGGCCAATTAGACACTGTGTTCCTGACTTGTAGGCCAATTAGACACTGTGTTCCTGGCTTGTAGGCCAATTAGACACTGTGTTCCTGACTTGTAGGCCAATTAGACACTGTGTTCCTGACTTGTAGGCCAATTAGACACTGTGTTCCTGGCTTGTAGGCCAATTAGACACTGAGTTCCTGACTTGTAGGCCAATTAGACACTGTGTTCCTGACTTGTAGGCCAATTAGACACTGTGTTCCTGGCTTGTAGGCCAATTAGACACTGTGTTCCTGACTTGTTAACCAATCAGAGGCTGTGTTTCTGAGCAGTCAGCAGCTATTGTATTGTGGAGGTTGTATTCCTAAATGTCGACCAATCAAAGGCTGGGTTCCTAACTTGCTGACCAATCAGCTGCTTTTTTCTGACTTGCCAACCTATTGGAGGCTGTATTCCTAAATTGTCAACCAATCAAAGTCTGGGCTCTTAACTTTTAGCTTTGTTTCTAACCCATTAACCAGTCAAAGGCTGTGTCCTTGACTTGTTGACCAGAGGATGTGTTCCCATCTCACTGACCTCCTGTCCAGTCCACAACTCTGCAGGGGCCTAAGGGGTCTCTAACAGTTATCACACTGTCAACAGTAACAGTCCCCTGGACTAACAGATTATGACATACCTAAATACCCCTCAGTACACTACAGTTCACCCCTGTTGGCCATATTACTTGCGACACCATCTGTGCGACACATGCAAAAATAGCCACAGTATCTAAAGGAAGAGGTACAGTAGTGACTGCAGCAATAAAAACAAGGTTCATGGAACTGATTATAAACTGCCAGATCCCTGGCACCATAACTGGAGTTTCAAACAATTGCCAAAATACCCTGGGTGTTCCAGTGATGGTCCAGTTCAAGACAACAACAACATGCTTTCATTCGTCTGAACTAGATAATAATGTGGTGACAGGTCTTGACCAATTACATTTACAGGGAATTAAGTTGTCCAGTCAATATTATATCATTTAATTCTAGAGAAGGACATTCAGTGATAGGAACAGCACAAATCTGGCCTCGTCTGGGTTTGAAGGGTGGGTAACTAATCAGTATCCTCTCCCAGACCTGGAGTTGCTACAACAAAGCCAGCTGTGCTGGATGACGATATAGGGAGGGCACCTGAGTGTATGCTGAGTGATTGAACTAGCAGGGCATTTGCTGTATTGTTCCAGCTAACCAGCAAAGGAAGCCATGCTAATCCCTATCCCTGTCGTCACCGCTTTCCCTTTCAGTTAAAAGAGACTGTGAGAAGCACAGCAAAGATCTGTCGCAGATTCAGCGTAATGTAAGTGCCTGTACTAGTTCTTATCCACCCATTAAGTAACATTGGCCATACTAAATGGCTGTTTTTGGCTACAGACACCGTGGCAACCAAGTCAATGCCATTTCTACCAGCAGTATATACACGGCATAAACGCATTTGATCGTTCTGGTGTGGGAATTTTAGCCATTCTCGGAGGATTTACAATCAATCTTATCCTCAGTGAGTAAAATGAAGTTTTAAATATTTAGCTGCATCCACTTTTCTGATGCTGGAACCTTCCATTGTGACTTTAGGAATATCTCATGTCTTAAGGTAGAGAGCTGTTTTGTGCCAACTTATCGGATCTGAGGCATCATGCCACCATGTTTAATATATGAGCTGGATTCATGAGCAGATCCTTTCATGTGTATATGTTCCAGTTTTCCTCACTCTGGGACAGATTCTTTATCCTAGAACCCCACAGACTTTGATGTACTTTATAGCAAGATTGCGGCCTTGAGGATTCCAAGCAGTTTGCTTTGTGGAGTAGATCTACCTTAAAGGTAAATTAGATGTTCCTCTATGTTAATTCTGTCTGTCTCTCTCGTCTCATCCGGGTTGACCTGAGCAGGTTGGGTTCCACCCTTGAGCCTGGTCCCTCTCGAGGTTTCTTCCTTACAAGGGAGTTTTTCCTCGCCACTGTTGCCTCTGGCTTGCTCAAGGGGGGCTTGGACCTGGTTTTTCCACTCCCCCCCCAACCCCACCCCCCCCTCACATGTCTGCACATTAACCTTGTGGTTCTTTTCTTTTTTATAACAAATAGATTTTTTGTGAAGCTGCTTTGAGACAACGTTGGTTGTAAAAAGGGCTATATAAATAAATAATGATTGATTGATTGATAAAGCCAGTTCCTGAACACACCTCCTGGAAAGGGTTCTTCGTGGTTCTGTGACCGACAGTATTCTTCACTCATCTGGGTCTGTCGTTCAGTTCAGTTCAATATGGGCTGCATTCCTTATAGAAAAGGGCTACAGCATGCTAAGTGAAAGCTGATAACTGTTTCAAACGACATACTTGAAAAGCTATACACTTATCATTCAAAGAATAGCTGCACCCAGAAGGAAGCATCAGATTGCAGTGCTGTTGGGAAAGTAGATAAAGGTTACCAGGAACAATAAATGATGATACATTTAGACTGATATGGGTAATATTTATTAAGCTACACATACAGAAGTAGTGTCTCTCAGTATGGCATCGGACTGGCAAGTTTGCTAATGCAGCATACCAGATGTCTCATTCCTAATGGTGTCCTGTGATAATCCATCCCATTCAGTTTGAATATTCTCACACAGTTCCTGCAGATTGTGCAATAGGGGTAAAGGTGGAGTGACACCACTCGGTAGTCAGCTCCCCCGTGGAAATCTGATTGGCCACCCTAGATGCCGCACCAAAATTTTTGTCACGTGATTGGAGAGTTGTTTTGCTATTGGCAGAACAACTTGTCAGTACGGGAAATGCATGGCAGATGACCGGCTTGGTTCCCAGGAGTATCATCCAGTGCTGAGCGGCACAGGCTGCTGGTGCAATTAAAAGGCTATGTCATCTTTGCCAAGGCATCACAATACAATGTCATTTTACATTTGTTAATTTTCATTTTGCTACTGATGTGGTTTAATATGCACACTGAAAAACAGGGTTCAGCTTCCCATTCAGGCAGGATGTTTGTCGACTTCAGAAATTAAATCAATCGCTAAATATCTAAATGTAAGGATAACACTGATTTGCATGTTGTGGAGGTATAGTTTGCATTTAAAAGTGATCACAGGATATTGCAACTTATGATGTTATTTCACATTGCAATACTTAGCACATGTCAAATCTTGCAGCAATTTTTTCCCCACTCCCCTGTTTTATACTGCTGTTGCCATTAGTGGTGGAAAGATCAAATTGAGAGGATTAGTGCAACTGCATGAAACCAGAAATGTCAAAAGGCTCTTCTATCATAGGCCTGGTATAAATCCTGGTACACAGCAGCATTCCGACAGAGCCTGAGACTAATTCCACAGTCTTCTGTCTCCCACACACATGCTGTTACTTGTGTTGAATGTGATCATAAGAAGCTAGCAGATGGTGTAGTCATGCGTGGATCAGTGTTATTGTTAGCATCATTATTCTCCTCCCTGATATGCCCACTCTTAATCAGAACATGGTATGAAAATAATTAGGCCTGTTGCAGAGAAAGCTGAGCTTGGTCTGTCTTTGTTTTTATAATTGTGGTGAGAGGGGATATGGTCAATGCCACTGGAGGGGGTTCAAATTGAGCCTGGAGTGCTGGATGGGGCTGTTTCATAAAAGGTCTAAACGATGGGCCAAACCAAGTTGGGCACAAACCGGGAGTGGGTGTTTCAATATGTCCATTGTTGCAGACAGCCTAGCAGCAATGGGCAGAGCCTGTGACCCCTGTACTGGATTTCACACCCCCTCCAGAGTGCTCGTGAAGCCTGCCGTCTTGGCCGCCGCAAAAACAGACAGAGTATTTGAAAGTTGGCTTTTGTGAGTGTTATTAGAGAATTATAACTGAGATCTGATACTGATGCTATAAATAACTATTCAAAATGTGCATGGCCAATCTGCAAACAGGGTCTGCAGGGAGTTGCTGAGTAAATGCTTGACTATCAGGCCCACACTGGTAGGCACTGACCAAGCGTTGAGTAAGACACAGAGGAGACCATAGTTCTGCTGTGAGAGGTGCTCTTTATTCAATACTAGTGCAGAAAGGCTCATACAGGCTCACACACAGCCTCACAAGGGAGGTCACCACCAGCTTCACCCTCACACACAAACAACACCTAACTAAGCCCACTCCACTCCCTGACTAACAGACAACAAAGGTGACCTACTAGCTCGAGCTAAGTCTCTAGGCATGCGTGCAGGCCCGGCTAGCACTTCCTCTTTTATGGTAAGTGCCCCCACTCCTCTCTCAGGGCTACGTGCACTGCCTTCATTACTCCTCCTGCACACTGCAGAACTCCCCACAGGGCACCCTGTCAAGTCCTGCACCGTTGAGGGACAATGGCAGCAACAACAGGAGTCCAAGTTGACTGACTTGGAAATCTTTTGAGCACACCAGGTTGCTGTAGCGATATCAGCAAGCCCACGATGGTGAGTGTCTATGGTGCACTTGTCCCAAGGCCTGCAGGTTCCCACACTGACCATGGTCTCCAGCCTCATTAGGCCATCCTCCCATTTGAGCTTCATTGTCACCAGCATTATCATGGTTTTTCACCGTGGTCTGCTTCACTCGCCAACAATTCTCAAGTTAAGATACAGGGAAGTCCATGGTTCTCCTGTGAGACATGTTCTATGTCCCTCACCAGGCAAAACAGCAGTTACAGACACACAAACTCACTGGGGAAATGCTAGGTGTAATGCTAATGCTTCATCTAATCTGACCTGGTCTAGGATATCCTCCCACTCCTGACACTACTGTGATGACTTGTCCACTTTTCATCAACTGCTCTTTTATTGAACACTGCAGCTGTGAGGTCCACTGCTAAGCACTAGCAGCTGTCAATATGCACTAACACTGCACTACATCCCCAGCCCAGTACAACAAGGTCTAGTAAGCATATATACAGTTGAGTCACATTAATATGACAATATCCACAGTAACCACCGATTACCACTCAATTGGGTTCAAGTCTGGGGAATAAAGGGGCCAAGGTAGTACTTGTAAGTCTTGGTAATGCTCCTCCAACCCCTGTTGGACGTTTCTAGCGATGGGAAATGATGCATTGTCTTGCTGGAAGATCTCATCCGTCCCAGGGAAGACAGTCAGCATGTATGGGGATACATGACCTGCAAGGATGGATTCATACTCAAATCAGTTGAGAGTGCTTTCCACATGGATAAGTGGGTCCAGAGAAAGCCACGAAAATGTGACTTCATTTATGAGCTACATGCTCTGGCCAGCATCGACAGTAGGAAGTGGTCATAATAATGAGACTCGACTCAATAAAGCTTTAGGAAAGCAGTTCCAACTATTAACAAGTTTCACGTTTATATAAATGTGTGCCATTAGAGACAGCACTACTTTGTGTATAATATTTGAATTTGATTGTAATTAGACTTAATACTGTTTAACATCCACAGTGGAAGAAATATATACCGGACGGGCAGGGGTTGATGCTAGCCAGCCCTCCATGAATCAGACTGTCTGTGCTTAGATTGCTTGATTTACAGTTTAACATCATTGCTGAAAAAGCAAACCCTCTGCTCTATCAGACAGAAGGAGGAATGTAGGCTCATTTTCTTTAACCGGTATCTGAATATCAGAATGTGCCTTAGCTCTTGCATTATCTAAATGAAAACTGGAAACCCAAACTCAAACATGAACTGGACCATGCTCTTGCCAAGCCCTGTACTCTATAATTACATACAATGGACCATCATATAAAGTTTCTAAATAGTTCCTGTCTTGGATGCATGGCTCAAGGAGAACTGTAATATATTGTATAAGCTTATTGTATTATACTATTGTATGTACGTTTAGGTAACATATGCAGCATGTGTGTAATTATGGATGTATGAAGGGCATTTCTCAGGCCCTGGTAAGCCAAAATACACAAGGCTTCTGCTCAGTTTCTTCCCTCGCTTCATACATACCGAAAAAGTCATCGTGTGAACACTTTCCACCCTTCGATGCATTCCCATCCTCTCTGTGTTGACTGAAAAGCAAAATCATCTGTCTTCCCGTAGAAAAAAAATGACCTGCCTAAGAGAACTCTTCCTACAGAAGGCAAAACACAAGGAAGAAGGGGCTTAAAGAGGGTGAAAATGACACAGGATGTGATTAGACCTCCCATTTATGATTTTGTATTAAATTTGTGCCAGATATTTTCTTCATGGAAGGAATTTTGTTCTAACCAGTTCCATGTGAATGGTTTGGAGGAGAATGCAGGCCAGTGATTGGGCTATGGCTCAGGGTTTAAACTGACTGGGAAAGAAATATGTCGTGCGCAGAGGGGGAAGGAAAAATACTAAGGCTAAGGCTGTGTGTGTGTGTGTGTGTGTGTGTGTGTGTGTGTGTGTGTGTGTGTGTGTGTGTGTGTGTGTGTGTGTGTGTTTTCAGCGTTGAGATGTCGAGGAGTCTGAAGGTTGGATAGACAGAAAACTACCATTAATGGAGTGCAAGAAAGAACAAGAGCTATCGATCACGTTTTTATGTGGCCTTCTAAGTTGTCAGTGCCAAGACTGTATCCTGTTTAACTAGATTATTCATAATTGAAGAGGTTTCATTGAAGTGCTTGTTCAGTGAATATTATGGGGTACTGTTTCACAAGGCATGCTCTCTGACTTTCTAAGTTGCTTCTGTCTGAGGACCTGGTCACAAGGCCAAGAACAGATAGAACAGATAAATACAAACCGCAGCTCACTGCACAAAAGATTAGTCACCTCGTGTGTTTAAGGTGGTAGTTACTTAAGGTTCCTGCAGATGGCACTGCATGAGGATGATGGGTCTATCAATACCTGCGGGGTGTGAGTGACGGGATCCATAGACTGAGAAGAGGTGCTACCGTGCAGGGAATGTCTCGTTCCATGTGTGGAAAATGGCTCCAAAGCAGATGTTAATGATTGGCTAGTGCCAAAGACCATAGTGTGAAGGAAGTAGCTGAATCTGCAGGTGTATGGAAGCGTACGGTCATATGGGTCTACCAGCAGTGGCAAAATCCCAGCCTACAGGATATTACATTGCTGTCCCCAGTATGAGCTATGAGGAGACCTGCCATGCTGAGGAGGAGAACGCAAAGCAGCACACCACTGACGAGGATGCAAACTGAGCTCCAGGTCAACTTTCTGCCAGGGTCAGAGGGAGAGCATGATGTGTCGAAGGGGCCATTGCAGCAGGACCACTGCTCAGAGCAAGGAGTGGCATTGTGCTATCCAGGACTCTGCACACCCCAGGGACTCTGTTGAGGCTGTGTAAGTTGCCAAGATGGAAAACCTTCTCAGGGGAGGGGGCTATGTGGTGCCACCACAGGTTCTGTGCTTCGCTAGTGGGTTTAGGGGCGTGGTATTTACAGACACGCCCATAAGTTACGGCTGTCGTTGTAGTTCATGTAGTTGATGGGGGGAGTCAACAGAAAATGTCATGCTGGTGTAATCTGGCGCATCTACAATATACACTAGCAGTGTTTATCATCATACAGCATGTTTTTGTGGAATTTCCAATTGTGAATAGCAGGACCCGGCATCCACCCTCCTCTCATTAGGTAATAAATCCAGAGAGATGCACATGCAGAATCTTCTTAAAGCCTGATATTTTGTTAGGCTCTGCTGTTCTGTAAGTCCTCTAACCTTAGCAAAGCTTGTCAGTGCTTAGCTTTAGTTAAGTATGCTAAGTGCATAAGAAATCCCAGGCTGTAATGAACAGAGTACGGATACACGCCAAAGTATTTGTTGGTCTAGTATTTGGCCACATGAAATAATTTCATCTTTAATGATGCTCAGGAATGGCAAAGTAATTTGAATTTGAAATTGCAGAAACTGTGGAAATAATATTTTTATAACCGAGTTGTGCTTGCACATACATCACCGCTTCTAAGACTAACACCAGCATCCATCTACACCGAGATAGTCTTCCGTAAGTGCCCTAATGATCACTATGTTTTCTTGGAACCAAAGTGTAGAACAAGATAAAATCTAGCACACATGAATAGCGATACATGCACAGAGCAGCAGTTTCAGTCACAGTACAATCCCATGTGTGCACTAATGGATATGGCTCCAACAATAATGTTTACATCTCTGTCTTTTGGAAGGACTTGGCCATGTGCTAGACATAGCAGGAAATCTGTAGGGGCAAGTGTACATGACAGAATGTCTAATGCGCACTCTCCCCCATTACCGTCCTACCATGTTCTACCCACCTAATGTTCATATCCTGCGGACATGTTGTCTTAGTTAATTTCTGGAACTAAACCACACAAACACGCCGTCTTAACAGAATTAGTCCAGAAAGCTGGGGGTCTGATGTGTTAAATGCCCTGAGGTGTCCAAGCTCGAGCTGTAAATTAGCACTGCTGATGAAGTTCTTGTTAGGGAAACTGAACACCGCCCCAGGTTTTCCCTCACTGTCTGAGTCCCCCAACCCGTCGCTGGACAGAAATCGTTAAAATCCGAGTGCCAGATATCCCGTCTTGGTCTCATTTGCACGTTTGCCACCTTCATGGGTGGTCCACAGTATTTTTTTCCCCTTCCATGTGTTTGCACAGTTTTAGAGAGCTTTGTTTTTCTGGCATGTCTCTCTCTCGGCTCTCAGAGGCTAACTGGCAGTGCTGTTTTCTTTTGTATGGCTTACAGCTGCAGGCTTTCTAGTAGACGACTCGCTCCTTTTCAGAAATGTGCTTCGACATCGCTGTCAGTCCAGCTCTCCCCTCATAAACTGCACTACCTGCTGGCATGTCCTTCACATGTGCACTATGTTGAGAGGGCAGATTTACCCCACAGCTTGTTCTATGTAAACGTATACATACGTACTTCCATCCTCAGCGGACTGGGCAAACAACGTTTCTCAAGAATTATTTATTTTCCTTGGTAATTCATAGAAAAGCAAACCCAGCCTACACGTTACTTGCTTGATTTGCAAAGGATAAGGGAATGATGCAGACATAACATGGCTAGGCCTATTGCAAATGAATGAAAGCGTTTGGATGCGCTGTGCCATGCTTACCCCACAACAAACAGATGTGAATGAGCAATAGTTCAGCTTCTTGGGAAACGAACAACAGGTTTGACTTTGTGTGAGCCGCTGTTTAGGAAGGGCATACCTCCTGTCACCATCACCAGGAGAGGCAAGTGAGACGTGTGCATTTCTCAGGGCCACACGTCATATGATTTGGTTGGAATACTTTGTTTTACCTGATGATTGATGATTTACGTAGGCCTTCAAACTAAAGTCCAGCAGAGTGGGGCTTAAAAAGCTTTGACCTTCAGAGTTTGACTATATTTATAAAGTCTCAAGATCACTTAAACACCAACCTATCTACATTCTTCATGCATTTTATCAGCTCCACTTACCATATAGGAGCACTCTGCATACTTCTCTGTATACTTTGTTAGCCTCTTTCACCCTGTTCTTCAATGGTCAGGACCTCCACAGGACCTCCACCAGAGCAGGTATTATATAATGTGGGTGGTGGATCATTCTCAGCCCCGCAGTGACACTGACCTGGTGGTGTTGGTGTGTTGGAGCTTCTAAACATCTCACTGGCACTGCTGGACTAAGAGAATTCTACCAACCAAAACTAGTCAGCTAACAACGTCCTGTGGGCAGCGTCATATGACTGTCAAGTCAAGTAGTTTTTATTGTCATTTTATATGTTTGTCACTGGTAGTAAAGACGGGGAGGGGACCGTGCAGATAGCCCACCGGTAGTAGAGACAGGGGAGGGGACAGTGCAGATAGCCTACTGGTAGTAAAGACAGGGAGGGGACAGTGCAGATAGCCCACTGGTAGTAAAGACAGGGAAGGGGACAGCGCAGACAGCCCACTGGTAGTAAAGACAGGGAAGGGGACAGTGCAGACAGCCCACTGGTAGTAAAGACAGGGAAGGGGACAGTGCAGACAGCCCACTGGTAGTAAAGACAGGGAAGGGGACAGTGCAGACAGCCCACTGGTAGTAAAGACAGGGAAGGGGACAGCGCAGATAGCCCACTGGTAGTAAAGACAGGGAAGGGGACAGTGCAGATAGCCCACTGGGAGTGGGAGCAGTAAAGTGTGGTTATGTCCCTTTATTATAGATGAAGATTGTTTTTTTTTTTTTAGCAGCAGTTATATCCATATTTGGTATAAATGAAAACATTGTACTCCTTAAGTTATGTGTAGACATATTTAAAAGATGAGATTGTGTGTGTGTGTGTGTGTGTGTGTGTGTGTGTGTGTGTGTGTGTGTGTGTGTGTGTGTGTGCGTTCAGTCCAGTCACTGAAATGTGTGCAGT
The DNA here is from genome assembly GCA_024036415.1 of Prochilodus magdalenae. Taxonomy (NCBI): domain Eukaryota; kingdom Metazoa; phylum Chordata; class Actinopteri; order Characiformes; family Prochilodontidae; genus Prochilodus; species Prochilodus magdalenae. Next base: position 47,119 of record JAMWET010006099.1, read on the forward strand.
TATTCAGACCAGACTCTAGTTGTCAACTGACTAACACAAACTGTGCTGTAACAGATGAGCTATCAGCTCTGGCTTTAATCTACAAGGTATACTAGAGTAGATAATGAGTGGACAGAGTTTTTCGAAACCACTCACACTAGCACAACACACACTAACACACCACCACCATGTCAGTCTCACTGCAGATAACACCTGCTCTATGATGGTCCTGCACTGCCCTTCCCCACTACAATCCTTCTCGAGCCATTTGTCTAATTCATGTTATCACTTAACGTATTTTCTATCTTTACCAATTATTTTTTGGTCATTCTGCATGTGCTTATGGAACAAGCTTAAGGGGAAGACGCTACACCTTCAGTGGCTGTAGATTGAACTGATTAACTGTTAACCATCGCTCACCATCGCTATGATTCAGTATAATAATTATTTAACTGCAGTTTATGTCCTATGGTCAACATATAATAATCGGGGCTGTCATTCAGGATGAGGAATGTACATGAGATGCACAGCAAATTCAGTTCAACTAAATAAGGATCTAATATTGTGTTGAAAATGCCGTTCACTTTTTTTCAACGGGTTATAGCACAGCTACAACAGTGTACCACATCCAAAGCAAACAGCTACAGGCAATTAGGCAGACAATGGGGGCATGATGAAGACATGATGTCAGACATGATGGATGGCGAAATGCTTTCAAGAACTTTTGGAGAACATTAAACCAACCCAGGACCCTTTGTTATGTAAATCCAGCCCCTATTTATGTAAATACAATTTCAGAATTTTAGAATATAGAACTTTTAGTAGCCAATCATTATATATTCATATATAAATCGATCATTTTACTCATATACTCATGCATAATTTTTTGCAAATGGCCTTAAATATGGCAGAGCCAATCAGATTTCAGATCCAACACTATTCCTTTCATGGCTGCTATTTGAAAGAGTTGCATCACTGGTTTTAGTCTTGATTAGGGATTAGTCACTGGCAAAACAGTTTGTCAAAATTGGCATCCATAGTTTGCAGGCATGAGTTCTTGTTGACACTTAGTTTTGAGTAAATGAAATAAACACTCAAAAGCCTCTAATTAACATATTAAATACATATTGATCAGTGAAGAGGAGCTGTAAAACTTCTGAACGCATTCTGTACATCATCTGTGGATGTTAATCTGAGAGATAATCTGTGGATGAGAGATCACTGAATGTGTAATAGGTTATAAAAGTTATAAAGACCATCTCAACAACTTCAACATGCTGATCTATACACATGCTGGTGAAACCTTAACTGGAGTTTAGCTGGATTAGGATTTGGGTTGAGGCTAAGGTTAGGCTAGGGATTAGAGCAAGAAGGAAAGTGAGGAGTAGGTTTTGGGTTGAGTTTAAATTTAGGGTTAGGTTAATGATCATGGTGAGGGTAAGGTTTTGGGTTGTGGATAGGTTTATGGTTAGGATTAGGGACAGGTTTACAGGTTGGATTAATTTGGGGTTAAGGTTGGGATAAGGGTAAGTGATGGAAAAGGCTTTGGGTTGCAGTTGCAGTTAAGGTTAAGGTTAGAATTAGGGCCAGTATAATAGTGAGGATTAGGTTTTGGTCTAAGGTGAAAGATAGTGTTTGATTAGGGGCAAAATGAGGGTTAGGTTTTGGGCTAAGGTGAGGGTTATGGTTAGGTTTTGGATTGAGGTTGAGGTTAAGGTTAGGATTGGGACCAGGGTGAAGGTTAGAATAAAATTTTGTGCTAAGGTTAGGGATCAGGTTGGGAGTTAGGGGAGTATGAGGGTAGAGTTTTGGACTAAGGTGAGGTTTGGTGTAAGGTTAGGATTGAGACCAGGGTTTAATTAAGGTTACAGTGAAGTTAAAGTTAGGATTAGAGCCAGGGTGAGGTTTAAGTTTAGGGTTAGATTATATTTTGCTTAATGGAAGTATCATATTAACTCTACTTAGGCAATATACAGTATGACACAGTACATCTTTAAGATGTTTACGTTAATGTATTTGAATGCACCAGTACTGCTATTTTACTGATGTGCTGAAATGTTGCTGATACTCTCTTAAATCTACAAAACGTCACTAAAAAAAATCTAAATTAATATTAACGAATATAAGGCTTTCGAAAGTTTGCTCTACTCCAAAGGAAGAGTAAAAGCATGACGTGCATCAGATTATTTGCTGTTATGTGTAAACATACTGATAAACATCTCACTGTGGAATTACTTCGAAGAATTTGAGCTTGAACTGTTGAAACATGTATTGAGTTGACACCCAAACACCAAACCCTGCCTTTTCCTGCACATGCTTCCTGTGTTTGACAACAACCTTTCTCAAGTATGTGAACAAGTCAGAAAACGCTTCAGCAATAGCTGAGTTTGGAGTAGAGAGCTATCATTGGGTTTGGAGTAGACAGCAATAGGTGGATTTGGAGTAGATAGCAATAGCTGAGTTTGGAGTAGACAGCAATAGCTGAGTTTGGAGTAGACAGCAATATCTGGGTTTGGAGTAGACAGCAATATCTGGGTTTGGAGTAGACAGCAATATCTGGGTTTGGAGTAGACAGCAATATCTGGGTTTGGAGTAGACAGCAAAAGCTGGGTTTGGAGTAGACAGCAATAGCTGGGTTTGGAGTAGACAGCAATAGATGAGTTTGGAGTAGAGAGCTATCTTTGGGTTTGGAGTAGAGAGCTATCTTTGGGTTTGGAGTAGACAGCTATAGCTGAGTTTGGAGTAGACAGCTGTAGCTGAGTTTGGAGTAGACAGCTGTAGCTGAGGTTTGGAGTAGACAGCTCTGGTTGGGTTTGGAGTAGGCAGCTGTAGTTGGGTTTGGAGTAGACAGCTATGGTTGGGTTTGGAGTAGACAGCTATAGTTGGGTTTGGAGTAGACATCTCTGGTTGGGTTTGGAGTAGACAGCTATAGCTGGGTTTGGAGTAGACAGCTATAGCTGAGTTTGGAGTAGACAGCTATAGTTGGGTTTGGAGTAGACAGCTATAGCTGAGTTTGGAGTAGACAGCTATCTTTGGGTTTGGAGTAGACAACTATAGCTGAGTTTGGAGTAGACAGCTATCTTTGGGTTTGGAGTAGACAGCTATAGCTGAGTTTGGAGTAGACAGCTATCTTTGGGTTTGGAGTAGACAGCTATAGCTGAGTTTGGAGTAGACAGCTATGGTGGGGTTTGGAGTAGACAGCTATGGTTGGGTTTGGAGTAGACAGCTATGGTGGGGTTTGGAGTAGACAGCTATGGTGGGGTTTGGAGTAGACAGCTATGGTTTGGTTTGGAGTAGACAGCTAGAGCTGGGTTTGGAGTAGACTGTTATAGTTGGGTTTGGAGTAGACAGCAATAGCTGGGTTTGGAGTAGACAGCTATAGCTGTGTTTGGAGTAGACAGCAATAGCTGGGTTTGTAGTAGACAGCAATAGCTGAGTTTGGAGTAGAAAGCTATGGTGGGGTTTGGAGTAGACAGCTATAGCTGGGTTTGGAGTAGAAAGCTATGGTTGGGTTTGGAGTAGACAGCAATAGCTGGGTTTGGAGTAGAAAGCTATGGTGGGGTTTGGAGTAGACAGCTATAGCTGTGTTTGGAGTAGACAGCTATAGCTGTGTTTGGAGTAGACAGCTATAGCTGGGTTTGGAGTAGACAGCCATAGCTGGGTTTGGAGTAGAAAGCTATGGTTGGGTTTGGAGTAGACAGCAATAGCTGGGTTTGGAGTAGAAAGCTATGGTGGGGTTTGGAGTAGACAGCTATAGCTGGGTTTGGAGTAGACAGCTATAGCTGTGTTTGGAGTAGACAGCAATAGCTGGGTTTGGAGTAGAAAGCTATCTTTGGGTTTGGAGTAGATAGCCATAGCTGAGTTTGGAGTAGACAGCTATAGTTGGGTTTGGAGTAGACAGCTATCTTTGGGTTTGGAGTAGACAGCCATAGCTGAGTTTGGAGTAGACAGCTATAGTTGGGTTTGGAGTAGACAGCTATGGTGGGGTTTGGAGTAGACAGCTATAGCTGAGTTTGGAGTAGACAGCTCTGGTTGGGTTTGGAGTAGGCAGCTGTAGTTGGGTTTGGAGTAGACAGCTATAGCTGGGTTTGGAGTAGACAGCTATAGCTGGGTTTGGAGTAGACAGCTATAGCTGGGTTTGGAGTAGACAGCTATAGCTGGGTTTGGAGTAGACAGCTATAGCTGGGTTTGGAGTAGACACTTATAGTTGGGTTTGGAGTAGACAGCTATAGCTGGGTTTGGAGTAGACAGCTATAGCTGGGTTTGGAGTAGACAGCTATAGCTGGGTTTGGAGTAGACAGCTATAGCTGGGTTTGGAGTAGACAGCTATAGCTGGGTTTGGAGTAGACAGCTATAGCTGGGTTTGGAGTCGACAGCTCTGGTTGGGTTTGGAGTAGGCAGCTGTAGTTGGGTTTGGAGTAGACAGCTGTAGCTGGGTTTGGAGTAGACAGCTATGGTTGAGTTTGGAGTAGACAGCTATAGCTGAGTTTGGAGTAGACAGCTATGGTGGGGTTTGGAGTAGACAGCTAGAGCTGCATTTGGAGTAGACAGCTGTAGCTGGGATGGAGGTGAACCTGGATAGACATTCATACTTCAAATACTGCTAAGAATCTTCAGATGGTTCGATCATAGGATCTAGTAGAGGAAGCAGTGGAAACCTTACTATAGTACATTACATGCACTACCAGATCCTGAAGATTCATACCTCGCAACACTGAGAGACTAGAACCCTTTCAGAACATAGATGCTGTCCAATTTCTGTCGCATTCCTTTGCACCACTAGTGTTGCCTTACAGGGTGAGTGGACCTAGAGGAAGACAAAGAAAATCGTGTGAAATCATAAACAGGGTAAATGGGCTAAACTAGCCTAAACAGACCAAACAAACAGACCTCCACTGCACAGTTTACTTCTCTCCAGTGTTTTGACTGAGGGAAATACGATGGAAAACAGCTCATATTCTCATTATAATGGGGAATCAAAGAATGTTGTATATTTATATTATGGACACTTGGCTTAACAACAATGTTCATTCAAAGAGACAGGCTCTCTGGGTTTCATTTGGACAGAACTGCTGCATCCGGCAAGACCAAAAATGAAAACTGAGTAGTCTCCAAGTTTTTGGTGTTAAAATGCAGGCCTTTCTATTTGTCAAAGAAAGAATGAAGGGCATTTTAGGAGTGGTCTTCAATCCTAGTCCTGGGGGGCTGCTTTTCTGCAGAGTTTAGTTCCATCCTGTATCAATTTGTTCATTGGTCTTCTAAGTTGCTTATCCTCCTACCCCAGTGCTCACTGGGCAGAGGACATGGAACATCCTGGACAGGCCACCATAACAATTGTAGCAAAATAACAATGCATATGATCCAGCCATTTATGGACCTGAGTGGGGTTAGAGACCACCACATTTCCAAAGATTGTTCAGAAGCTAATTATTCACTGAAGTGATTTGTGTTTCTTCTGAATAGTTTTGGTTTGAGTAGGACTGCAGGACAATGAATACTGAATAAAGACAATGAATGCTCAGTAAACACTTTTTATGAAACAGATCTGGTATACTCAACATATGCACACCTATGTGGAATAAACATGCATAGAATAAACCTAGAATGGAATTACTGTAATCCAGCTTGCACTGACCACTGAATATCTTAATGAAGTAAGAACCAGGTTTGGTTTAAACTGAGCTGATAACCTCTATTCTTCAGTACATAGAACCGATATACCATAAACCTCAAACACTGTTGTCCCCTCTGTCAAATAGGCCCAACATGGTTTACAGTATGTCAGTTCCTGTGTTTCCAAAAGAGCAGTAAATAAGCCCTTTCCAGAATCCTACAGTGTTAGGTAACAGTCCTAACACCATTCAAAATGACCCCCCCACCAAATTATCCATGCATATACATTTATACATGCATAAATCTACTGTTCCAGGCTGTGAAGGGGATATTGGCTCTCAGTGAGGCTGATGGCCATCTTCAAACAAGGCTGAAGTTGGCTTGTTAATCAAATGTTCTGTTCCACCTTAAACGCTGGGGGTTCCAGGAGACGGCATAGAGATATACTTACGGGACAGAGAAGGGCATGTCAGCACTTTCATACCCTCATCAAGGAATTCTGAACCGGCATGGTCAAAGTTCATCTTTAAACAAGGCTTCCTATTTGTCTGCTGCTTAATCAGACCTTTCATGAAACAAGCTGGCGAAGAGGAAGCCACCTCATGCGACCACATCTTTAAGAAGAACGTTAATTCAGAGTCGATTTTGAACATTTCACTCCGGACAGTTTCTCAGAGGTTGGGGAATAAGGAGTCTTTGCGCAGGGCAGAGCAGGGAGGAGATACGCACTTCCGCATTAACTACATCACAATCCCAACTGAAACCTGTAAGTAGCAGCCATGCTCTGTGGTTATCCACTTTTTGGGCTGGTAAAGTCGGACTATCTCACACTGAAAGTTTCAGAGCAAGTAACTAGATTACCAGTCAAACGTTTAGACACACCCATCTAAATGGATGTTGTTGGTGATCTTAAAGACTCTACAGTCCTACACCCAACAACTCCAACTGATATATGCCACATATACTCTTAATCTAATATATATTTATATACCTCTAATATATATTTAATTTATAAAACTTTATCACTTTGTCTGAACAGGCTAAAACCTCTACTTTCCCTTTCAGCTTAGTGAATATTCATGATGGACGGACCGATAGAATTGGTCCAAAACTGCCTCCTTTGCAACTTAAGACGGCTGTTTTATCCTCCTGTAAAGTTCCATATTTAAGGTTGTTTAAGGTGGACTGTATAATTCCATGAGTCCTATTTTATCATTTGATGTCCCTACACTAAGTAAACCTTCTAAGAGTAGCCGGATCTTAACCGTTCACTGGTCCTGTACTTCAATGTACTTTGTGTTGTTGTCAAGGTTCATTGTGTTTCCCTTTCTGTGTCCATTTAGACATGATGCTTCTAAAGTAACCAATCAGAGCCAAACAGCTTGTTTCACTCTGGGGCCGAATCATAGGGTGTAAATGGGCGATTAAAGCCGCTTCAGGGCATTTTTAAACCCTGACCAAAGGGCTTAAAAGATGCCCACAAGAGGTCACATATCTTCTGTGTAAACATTACAGAATAATTTGAAATGTTTTTAAAATTCCCAGGCTTCAAAATGGAAGTACTAAGCTTTTTATTTTTACCGAAAATGCACCTGATTTGTGCTTGTGTACCTGTAATTAGTGAATTGCAGCCAACAGGCAATAAGCATTCAGCGTTTTGGGCGGCAAGGGGAAAAATACTGTTGCCTATGGGAACGTAGTGTGTATGTGTGTGTACCATATACATGTTTCATGCCTGCGGCAGCAATGCAGTTATTTGGTTGTGTTTCGCCGTGTTAGCACATCTGTAGTTGTGCCTCTGCCAAGGCGAGACATGATTAATAGTGACCTGCCATGTTGGTTGTGTTTATGCGAATCCAGCTTTCTGATTGGCTGCTATTATTTTGCATTGTTGGACGTGTTGGAATACGTAGGGTGATAAGTGCACCATGGTTAGGAACAGACTGGAGCCTGAGAATATGACACTGCGGGACATTAGAATGTTCTGAAATTATGTCTATGAAGTTGACCTACCCTGCTGCGTGTGTGTGCAGTTTGGGATGGGCCGGTCTGCATCTTGTAACTCCCAGTCTGGAAACAAGCCCCACCCCAGCCCTGACACATCACTTTTTCATGAATGTTTCAGGAATTTACCAAGCAGTAGTTGCGGAGATCTCGCTATTCCAGCAGCGAGGAATCAAATCCTGAGAACACCATTATTCTTGTGGGTGATTTGGACCAAATGCATTCCAAAACAGTTTTCCAGCAATGTTCTGCCCATATAGAGAGGCCAACGCACTGGACCATGTTTACACGAACATTCAAGATGTTTACAGTTCAAGAAGTCCACCATTCTTCCAATCTAGCCCTGAGGAGTTGCTGAGAGACGCAAAAAGGTTACAAAAAACTCCTCACTGCAGACGCACGGAGCACCGGACAGCTCGTACAGTCGTTAACAGACTACAGGAGCAAAGTCAATCACTAGTGTCTTCCGCCAGGTGAACACCCAGATTCAATTTCTGGTTACACTCTAGGAGCATGCATCTCTTCAGCTTCAGCCAACTTCACTGACATCCTGAATATGTCCCTGACCCCAGCAGCCACAGTCTTTACCTGCTTTAACCTGTACATGCAGGCCCCCTAGTGGTAGAAATGTCACCTTCTACAATGCAAAGTGCTCAGCAATCCTATAGACAGAAGATGCATGCCCATGTAACCTATCTGATGCATGAATGTAAACTTCTGCATGTGCCACTGTGTAAAAGGAGCAGGATGCTGTCTTCTCAAACTGCGGCCTGTCTTATTGGTTTCTGAACATGCACAAAGGCACGTTCAGCATGTAATTTAAAACATTTGTTTGACCAGACTAACAACGAGGTGTGAAATTCATGGTATTTAATGACAAACGTCTGCAGATGTTCCGATTGTGCTTGTGGATCCTTGGGAAAAAGATCATAATACGGAGGAGAATGAAAATAAAACTAGAAACTAAAACAGATTCCGCATGTTCTAACGCATTCCACTGTTAGGACATCACGTCTGTATATGCTCGCTCCATTCTTACCTGTCTGTGGTATAAAGGAGCAAAAATAATTACCTCTGGAATTCCAATATCAGATGTCATATAACATCTGCTGGATTTTTCTATATCGAGTGCTACATCCCCAAAAGCCATCCATATTCACATCCTACATCATGTATGCGCAGAATTGCAGATGTCTTCAAGGTTACACTTTTGCCAGATATTCAAACATACAAATCCTGTAAAAGAACATTTTCTGGGCTGAGCTCGCTATTGGGTTTCGATTATTTATTTATTTATTTGATGTAATTGATAATCCTGATGTCTTGGCATGTTTCTGTCATACACAATGCAGACTGATGTCGGTATATTTATTCTCTTAGTCTTTTAAAGGCTTTCGAGGTATGTGTTAATATAATAGAAGATCAATTGGGATGAAATTGTGGCACTGAATATGTGTGTTGTAGGAATATGAATATGTAATGTGTAGGTAGGTCTACTTTGGATAAACCTCCAAACTACAAAAGCTCCAAAAAAACATAGGCTGCTGTTTGATCAACATTTACATGAAATCCAAATACAGACAGACAGACAGACAGATACTTTATTGATCCCAGAGGGAAATTCAAGGAAATGAATATATATGTATATATATATATATATATATATATATATATATATATATATATATATATATATATATACTAGATTTGCACTATTTTTGCAGATTTTTCACTCATATTCAACAGCATGTGCAGTTTAAAAGGGGTGTCTGATGTGACCAGTGTCTTTAACCATGTGTCCACTCACTGTCCACTCCTACTTGGCTGGTCCACCTTGTGGATGTACAGAAGTGAGAGATGATGGCTCATCTGCTGCTGCACAGTGTTGGTCATCCTCTAGTTCTTGATCAGTGGTCACAGGACGCTGCCCACAGAACGCTGCTCGCAGGGAGCTGGTTGCTGGAAGATTCTCAGTCTGTAGTGCCACTGATGTGTGTGGCAGCACTGCTGTGTCTGATTCACTCACACCAGCAAAACACATACTACCACACCCCCACCACGACCAGGTCTGTTTCAATGCATTGCTGAGAATAGATAGATAGATAGATAGTTAGTTAGTTAGTTAGTTAGTTAGTTAGTTAGTTAGTTAGTTGGTTGGTTGGTTGGATAGATAGATGTGACCCAGATACTTTATTATGTTCATAGTGTCACTGTCCTTAGTAAAACAACTATCTCCAAAATGGCAACTTACAGCTACATGGCTACATACAGGTGAGGCCAAAAACCTAATTTAATTTTAATGTAAGGCAAGCACTTTTAGGGCCATATCTGTGGATCCATTTATGATTATATTGCAATGGTAAATTGCAGCTGCTGAGTTACAATTATGCATAGTAAAAATCAACAAAAAATTGAGATGCATGTTTGCCTTTGGACAGCGAAGACATAACATTGTATGAGCAAAAATGTACACCATACGGCTGTTATACTGGAATAAGGGATGATTTTGACATTGTAATTCCATAATGGCAAAACATGGTTCACATTTAGTATGTCATTTAGTGTAGCCTTAAACATACGCCCCAAGTTCTTTACTAAATGAAAATGAATTTTCAAATATATTCATCTCTAGAAAGGGGAATTTACTCCAGTACCTGTCATTTGGCCATTGGACTCATTTACCCTTTGTCGGTCAGAGAGAACTGAAGTTTGCCATCCATGCCCTCTATGTCTATCATGTCTTTTCTACCAAGGGAAAGCATCCCTCTTTCCTGTCCTCTGCCTCTACACTGCTCCTTTATCAATGTACAATAATTACCCTGAGGGAAAAGAGGACTGCAGCACAGGGGTCATGTAGGCCAGAAGCTGCCGCCAGAACATCAGTCTACTCCCCATTTGGCCATGCCAGGTAAGGCCTTGGCAGCTCTAGTGGTCGCATACAAAGGAATTTCTCTGTGAAATTTATATCAATTTCAGCAGCTGCCCTGAGTTTACCACCCCCACCACTACCAGCACCACCGGGCAGCAGATACCAGACATTCCTTTGTAAGGTTAGAGGAGACAAAGGTTGGGCTGGATCACCTGAATAAAATACCCCATTGAAAGGTGGAAGAGCAACAGGGCCTGCAGTAGAGCGATAATGTAGGAGATCCACATAAACGGCGGAGGAAAGCTCAAATAAAGATACAGGGTACATGCACTATATGGACAAAAGTATTGGGACACCTACACACTACTCCTACAGAAGCTGTTATGACATACTATTTTAAATCTATAGAAATAAATTAGGAGTTGGGGGGGAATAAGGGTCCCCCCTTTACAGCTATAACAGCCTCCACCCTTCTGGAAATGCTTTCTGCATGATTTTGGAGTGTGTCTGTGTCAGATACTGTTACCCATTCATCCACAAGAGCATTTGTGAGGTCTGATGTTGGACATGAGACCCTGGCTCACAATCTTCATTCTAGTTCATCCCAAAAGTGTGCAGTGCGCTTGAGGCTCAGGGCTCTGAGTGGGCCAGTCAAGTTCTTCCACACCAAGCTCCCCCAACCATGTCTTTTCTGACCTTGCCATCTGCACAGGAATACAGTCATGCTGGAACAGAAAACGGGCCATTCCAATGTTGGAAGCAGGCAGTTGTCCAAATTCTCTTGGTATGCTGAAGCATTGAGGTTTCCCTTTACTGGAACTAAAAGGCTCTAGGCCAACTCCTGATAAACCCCATAGCATTATCCCCACCCCACCAAACTTTATAGTCAGCACAGTGCAGTCAGATAGGTGACTCGTCCATCAGGCTGACAGATATAGAAGTATGATCTGTCACTCAACAGAACATGTTTCCACTGCTCTAGAGTTAACTGGCAATGGGACGGTATAAAAGACCTGACATTGATGACTAAGAAGTGTGTCCCAGTACTACTGGCCATATAGGATATGACCTCCATTGATCAATAAACATTACACTCTTTTTTTGGGAGATCTACACGAATATAAGAATTTAGTTCATTTCCTAACACATCCTGGGGGTTCCACAAAGCAGCATTTCTCAGTTCGCTGGAAACTTAAGCCCATAATAACAGTAACAGTTTTCACTGGAAAATTTCTGTTAACTATTCTATTACCAGAAATTGTCATGACAACATGCTATATAGTTGGATGTGATGCTGGCTAACTAGAGTTTAGAGTTTAAAGAGATTTTAATCTGGTCCTTCCATGCATGTCTGTCACTTTCATAACCCCAAAACGGAGGACATAATAAAGTGGGGTGGTCGGGTGCAGTACTAGAACCTATATAACACATAAATGATAGTTTTACTCATCTATTTGGGTGGAATGGATCAGTCAGAATGGGAGTTTACTAATTACTAGCATTTAGAGGGCTGATCTGCAGTAGCCAGTAGGCTAACGATGTAGCATGACCTTGGTAAACCAATGAAATACAAGGCATGGCATTTAACATGGATATGAGCCAATGGCACATATAATATAATATTGTTCGCGATTTTAAATAGCTCATCCCAAAAAGAGGACTAATAGGTGTCCGTCCAGGTATTGTACCAGTCGGAGGACTGGAAGGTGAAAAAACTGTCCGGGCTAAAACCGGTCGCTAGGGTTAGCATGCGTGTTTAGGGTTTAAACATGGGTTCTCGCTCTCTGTGCTTCTCTCCGACCGATAGGTGGTCTGCCGCATTTTTACATCACCTCTTGGCATTCGCTTGCTTGGAGCCTTAAGGAAGGGAATACTAAAAATAGTACCGGGGACCATGTACCAGGTTTGCCTAATGGAAAACCAAATAAAGACAAGCAGAGTTGAGTCAAGCAACTTTAGCAAACATTAGCATGTAACAGAAGCTGTCGTAGCATGAAATATTATGACGTTGGCCATAACAATAAAAGGAACTGTGTCTGTGTTCTGTTGTATTGCTCCCAGACTGTCCAATAGGAGATGGCTAACATTGGCCAGGCTTAGTCGCTGGCTAACTAAGAAACCCTGCCCTGTGAAATGCAGCCTGTTCTTCAGAGAGTGCTAATTTCCTATAACTCATAACTGTGAGGTATTCAGTGGTTTGTTTGTTTCCTCAAGTGGTGTAGTGGTGGTGCCTCCCTATACATGAACTTCATCAAGCCATTACTGGCTGCATAAGACTCCACCCTGAACATATTAACAAATGCACAGTGGGACCTTTTTTCATTCACACATACACTCATACATGCAGTTTCTGAGTCACCTAAGTGGGCTCTGGGTGGGGTGTCACCTCATGCAGGTGTTCCAACTTATTTTGGGCTCCCGGCAGGCGTCTGAAGGGAAAACAGGCCCTGTGATGCAATGGCATGGCATTCAGATTTGTGATTGCTGTTTATTTTTTCGTACTTTGCTCACGGAATGTTAATAAGGGTGGGGTGTGGTGGGGGCGGGGGGCTATGGGGTGGAGGTTATTACCAGGTGTTTTTTTTTTTTTCTTTCCCAGGGGATGGTTTCACCTTGTAAAGCTGGGGCGGAGGGGCTGGGGTGGTCAAAAGTCTCCATAGCTTTGTGAAAAGGTTGTAGTGGCAGGCTGCCCTTGCTCCTCCACCCCGTGTCACTTCACCGAGATGTGTACAGAAACACCCTGGCACCTGGGCGTGAATGGCAACTCACACTAACGGCCACGCACAGGACCTCCATTGATGACGTCACCAGAAGACGCCCACTCGCCTCATCCACTCCTTTGTAAATGTTGCTTAAATGCTGTAAGGGGTTTATTATAAGGGGGTTTCCAGTGTTTCTCTCTCTGTTCAGTGGAGCGAATTAATACCGATGGTTAGTGTAGCAAAAGATGCTCGCCTGCGTAAATCTTAATTGGTATGTACAGTATCCAAGTCTACACTGAGGCCTAAAAGGAAAGGTATTCGCCAGTGTTGCACTTTGGCCTGTAGTTTATGTCTGCCCTCACTTTCCTCGCAGTCCTTCTCGTTTCCGTAACTGCAGATAATTGTTGTTGGAGTCTTATTGAGAAAATTGCCAGTATAGATCACACACAAACCAGCAAAGTACATAACGAGCCCTTGCCATTAAAGACTGTGACTAATGGTGGTCTTCAAAGACCCTGTCCCATTTAGGAAAGGGGCTATTACACAAATATGCTTACTCATAGAAAACAATTCACTTGGGCAGGGAAGCATGGAGAGATCGTTTTGCTCCTTTTAATCATGCAGTGATAGAGGACTTGACATGGCCATCTTTATTCTGGCATTAATGAGTGTGGATTTCGCAACAATAAGATCAAGTGCAAGGGAAAGGGGCATGTGCTTCTCCATCATCAGCATTTGATTTTGGCCTCTTTCTTCTCCCATTCCTCATTCAGGCCACCCAGCTCAATACAAGTAGTTCCCATTCACTCCTAATATGCGAAATCAAGTGGAGCAATGTGGCTGCCCTGCTGGATCTGCTGTTTATATAATGGATGTCTCTCAGTCTTCTTTGGCAATGGCTCTCTTGCTATCAGATTCAGGAGTCTGCCAAGCTTCAACCCCTGTGGACCAAGCAAGTACAAGCTGGTCTTATGCTCAACTTTGGACCAGATGAATTTGTGCTTTCAAGGTCCACTACTAGAACACAGTGCATGTAAACAGGGCAGCGATTAGCCGCGTGCCTGTTTATCGCCTGTTCCAGTGCTTACGAGAAACATAAACTCAGATTAGCATCTGATAACACATCTGATATCCAGCCATGTTAGAGGTTGCATGAATGGAAGGCATCCAGTGGCAGGTCCCAGCAGTAGCTCCTTCAGAGGACAATACCTCACTTGTTGCCGAAGCCTGCTCTGGCATGGTCCAAAGCTATAGCGAGCCTTTCCTGGGGCTTCAAATAGCCCAATTTTTCAGTGTGAGCTTAATCTAATCTGGGGCTTCATGATTGGATATGATGATAAAGTTGGTGTTGCTAATTACCTTCTGTGCATGAACACTCACTCATATGTTGCCCATGGTACAAAGATCCCCCAGAGTAATTACATCTGAAAGAGTTCATTGTTATCTAAGTGCTAGAAAAGAGGAGTTTTTTGAGATGCCATGTAAATCGGAAAGTAGTAAGTCATGAGTCATTTGCCACTGGAGGATGATGCCTCTGAAACTGTCTGGCCAGCTCAAGCTGCTTAGGATGATAGACCGGCTAAAGTGATTCTACCAGCATGACTACAGTGACTAAGCTGATTGTCCAGCATGACCAAAATAGTTGACTAGCATGACCAAGCTAGTCTCCCAGCTTTAACACATTGTCCAAGCTCATGTTGGTTGACTAGCTTGAACAATTTGGTAAAGCTGGGCAATGCTTCCAGACTTGTTAACCAATACATTAGATAAAACATACCCTATACTCTTCAAACATCCATCATCATCTACCAAGCTAGTCCACCAGCATGACCAAAAATGCCCAAGCCAGCCAACCAGCAAGTCCAAGCTGGTCAGCCAGCATGAACAAACAAGCTGACCAGCTCGATCAGGTTGGTGATGCCGGCAGACTGGTAAACCTAAAAACTGAGGTAAGTGAATCTCCTAGCTTGAACCACAATAGGGTTTGAGTTTGATGGTTTAGCTGTACAAGCAGAATGACAAAGCTGGCTGACCAACCTAACCAAGCTAGTCTCCCAGCAAGACCATAATGCCCAAGCAAGTCAACCAGCTTTGTCATTCTGCTTGTCCAACTAATAGCCAAGCTAGTCAACCGGCATGACCAAAATAACCCAACTAGTTGACCAGCACGACCACAAGGACCAAGCTACTCAAGCAATTTCAAACTCGTTGGTGAGGTTTGTTATGCTGGCAGACCAGCTAAACCAACAAACTAAAAAGGAAACCTGCTGTATGTCCGTCACACAGCTTAGTTGACTTATTACGGTTTGCTTTTGCCTAGTCTAACTAGACACCCAGTTTGTCAACTACCTACACCATCAAAGACCAGCTAGGAACATCAAACTAGTGACCAGCAAAAGCTGGTCTTAATTGGATTCTTCAGCAGCATAGCCTCTGTGACACTGGAATCATACAGTGGTGTACTATGCTTGTTCACAACCCCTATTCAATTCCAAAGGAAAACAGGAAGTCTCTGCAGGTCATTTGAATTTGGTAAATAGAGTGTTTATCATTATTTGTGTTTTCGGTCATGCTCTGGAGCTGCTTGTTTAAAGCCGTAAAGATGTGTTTGTTTGACCAAGAGTTTGTATACATGTGTTTATGTTAGAGGTGGGAAAACAAGACGTTAAGTAGTGGCCGGGGGGAGAAAAAAAAAAAGAGGTGGGGTGTCTGGAGGCAAAATAAAGTTTCAATTCCACCTTCTAGTGTTGCTACCACATCCCATCCTCCAGTCTCCCCCTCCTACCTCCTATTCTGGCTGGCCACAGACACATGCCTTTTTGTATGGACGGAACCAGAGAAACAACCGCGTCTCTCTGTGTGGAAAAAAATACTAAGAGAGCTGGTGAGAGGGGGACCGAAGAAAAGAGCCAGGGCGAGTGGAGCTTCCAGGTGTTTTGCCCCTAGTTAAAAGCCCCCGTACGAGGGATCTGTCACAGGCTGGCCAAGCTGAGCACCCTTACTCTCGCACTTTGTGTGTCACTCTCCCTCTCTCTCTCTTTCTCTCTCTCTTGCACTTTCCTCCTCTCTCTCTCTCACTCTCTCTCCCTCTCCCTGTCTTTCCCTCCTACTTTCCACCCGTGAGTGAGAGCGCACAGTCATTCAGAAGGTGCGTCTGAAATCTGCTTGTAGTCCACCCGGAGACAGCATTGCAAGGACAATTTTTGCCCCCCCTCTCCACCTCCTTCCTCCTCACTTGCAGAAGCACATGGACTAAATTTTCTCCAGAGACACAAATAACGAGCAAAATAACTCCACTGCATTTTTTCCTTCCTTTTTCTTTTTTCTTTTTTTTTTTTTTTTGATGTGCATATGTAAACAATATCTAACTTCACCCAAGTTCTGTTTGTTTCTCATCACATCGGCCGGAGACCAGACTGCGTGAAGGGCATGAGCAGAACGGCACCAACCTGCAGAGATTACCTGCCTGAGAAATTGAGATTTGCCTGAAGTTCATCCTCGAGCAGAAGAGCAAGGTAAGCACTCATCTGAGCCTTTTTTACTCTTTACCGTCCCTGCCTCAGCTGGCATGTCAGCTTCTTAGAAATTGTTTCTCATATCACGTTGCTGGAAGCCAGTGCAGATGAAGCCAAGGGCAACAGAAACACAGAGAGAGGGAGAGAGAGAGGAAAAACAGAAGGATTTATATCTCAGTCATGAGACCAACATAATTCTCACTGCACTGCTAACACTAGGCATGGGGTAATGCTCAGCAGATTACAAAATGCCAAACATTTTACAGATTATATGAATATGTATATGTATATGTATGTGTATATGTATATGTATATATGTGTATATGTATATATATATATATATATGTATATATACCCACATTTGAAATGCACTGACTGTAAAGTTGTTGATGGCTCTGATTGAAAGTATACGCCACTCTATTACATAATACTAACTCAGTTAATAGTGCAGGCTCTGTTGTGGTGTGCGATTCAGGTAGCGTGCTGGGGAAGTCACACACAGCTGTTTTAGAGAGGCAGTGACTTGTGCAGAGCGAGAGAGAGAGCGAGAGAGAGACAGAGTTATATAACTGCCCCACAAGCTCGCTCTGACTGACACCTGGGATTGTTTGGTCTACACTCTGTTGCGCATCACCTCCGCCCGACCATATTTAGCCCCTCTCACGGGCACTTGCTTGCCCTTCGGACCCTGAAAGTGGTGGGCTTTGACCAGCCGTCAGGTGCAATACATCTCATTAGCTGGCAGGGCATGTAAGCCCCATATCCCCCCCCTTTTAATTCAGTGCCCTTCATAAGGCAAACTTGCTGTCCTGTTCTTTCTGTCTTTTAAACCGGAGGGAAAGGGAAAAACAAGTTGAATATGTGCTTGAAGGGAGTGCGTGTGTTTTTGGAGAAAAAGAGAGAGAGAGGAGGGTAGAGAGAGAGAGAGAGAGAGAGAGAGAATGTGCTTTCATAATACATTCTCCACCACTAGGGCTGGGGAATAGTATTCAATAATGCATTTTTTTCCTCGTCTGAGCAGCAGGACCCTGCTTCACTGAAACAGACTGTGTCTGGAAAAGACAGCATGCTCCTGTAAAAAAAGGAGGAGAAAAGAAAAAAGGTCAGGAACGTAAACCTGTGCTTGAGCGCGCCTCATTGTGACATTACATCCCTGAGCAGATGGGACTGAGCCTCTGATTGGAATGGAGAGGTCCGAGGAAGGGTGGGAGAAACGCTCAGCAGAGTCTCATCTCATCCTCACACATCATCAAGAGGGTGCAACCACTTTTGCACTTACAGGCTCATGAACATTCCAGAACTCTGGACTGAAAGTCAGTCTGTCTGCTGCTGCTATGGGCTCTGTGGAGTAGAAGATGAAGTGTAATGCAATTTCGTAATCGAAAGCATGCATTTATATTTCATATGGACGTATGACAAATTGTTCATGGGGTTTCGCTTTCTTTCCACTTCAGTAGATGCTGGCCTTCGGAGGGTGGAGGGGGATCTCTTAGGTGCAGCCCGTAGGGCTCAAAAATGGTTCTTGGGAGAGGTGCCATAGACGAGCCCCTGTAGGCTCTTTCGGTTCAGCTGAGAATCACATGTGGGCATTTTTCCTCACACCCTAACTGAGACATGTTTTGGTGTGCAGATTTCGGTGCTGTAGTTCAGCACTGGAGCTGAGATGCTAAGATTGCTAAGAAGTACAAGATGTTGTCTGAAATAGCTGCCCACGTCATTCGGCAGTGCAGTGAAGTTTGATCCATTTGTGTAGCTCGTATCCAGTCATATCATGTCCCTGAAGTTAATGAACGCTTGGATGCAGTGTAAGTTGAGCGACAGACGTTAGTTATAGCATGTATATGTGGAAAGGTTTGGGTGGCTATTGGTTTTCAGTGTTTGCTAGCCATGTTAGCCTTGTACCTCTAGTGCTGAACTAAAGAAGCTACATTCGAACACCAAGCACACCATGGCTGATCGCCTACATATGGGGTGAGTGGAAAAATGTTCAAACTTGCAATTTTTACCTAACTATTCATTTAAGAACACTTCCTGTGAAGAGTTCCCATAGATTTTAGTTTTTAATGTCCATCGAAGGCACTAAAACTTCTTTGGCACCTTTTTATATGATATCATATACGTGCAGCATGGCTAAGTGTCTCAGTGAGTTGAAAACCCGATCCATCCTGCGTCCAGACTCCCACTGATTGGCCACTTCTAAGAAGAATGTAAAGATATTGACCATGATGCCCGCTGGCGCACAGTACAAGCTGATCTCCTACAACCATCACCTTTCCTACCCAGTCTACTAAGGCCAATCATACAGCACTAACTGCATTTGGCTCTCTGGGATAGCAATGGCAGGAACATGCCGTAACTGTAGATGCCCATCTCTGTGATGGCCCATTACTCTGTTGCCTGCTTTTATGATGCTGGCTGGCTGTGCCAGGCAGGGCTTCTGCATCGGCTATTTTTTTTTTTCAGGCTTTGATATATGGACCAACCATAATCAAGGTTCACTCACTAGCCGCGCTGATGGCAGAGCCGTCTGCCCAAACCGCCTGCCTGGTTGATTTTTGGGTTTCCACTCACTGAAGCTGGTTTATAAGCTATTAAGTGCAGATCCATGTCCATCCGGTGGTTTCATCTACTCCAGCTCTCCTGTGCCTCTAAAAAGAGGTTGTTAGCTCTTTGATAGCTCGTGATAGCTCTTTGGAGAGGCCGTCTGCTTTGGAGAAGCTGAATACAAGAGAAAAAAAAAAGCTTGTATCCAGAACATTATGGATGGCTTATTCTTTTGGGCTGTAATGGCTTAGTGTGAGCTCAGTTCCCTCATTTTAATGAGCCAACAGAGGAGAACGATGCTAAATCACATGCTAAATTGGTAGGCGATACTAGACAGAGGAGCTAAGCCTTCGTATGCACCAGTGGACTTTTACCATGGCTACTAATCAGACTTATCCACTAGAATGGATATCAGTGTATGGAAATACGCTGGACGTTAGCCAGGGTGAGGGCAGTTAGGCCTTTATTCACTCTGCATGCATCACAACCTTGTCTGATTTTCAGGCATAGCCTAGCATAACATGGTTGAATTCATGTGAAGCATGCCCTGGCAAATGAGGTGATCCACCACAGGTGTGTGCAGACAGTGCCACTAGAGGGCAGCATATTTCAGACACCCTGCCCCAGCAGGGAAACCTGTGTTTGGGAGGAATGTGACGACCGCTTTCCCACCCCATCCACACAGGATCTTGGCCGTGTCTTCTGCCAGAGCTGCTGCAAGGCTGCACGTTGAAGATAAATATTTTCAGAAGACAAAACAAAGCCCTGTTCTTGTCCTACATAAACAGTTTCTCCTAGTAATTGCGGCAGTCGTGAGCATCACCGTATCATTTGCAGTGACTTCTGCGTTCTGCAGCAATTTGCAGGAGCTTTGGTTTCATATCATTCCTTCAGCTTTCAGTTCACATTAGGAGCATTAGGGGAGCTGTCGCTGGCAGCTGGAAGGGGATAGGAGTCCTAAGCTACCACAGAATGGAGTTCTAATATGTATTTGCATTCGTCTTAGCAGAATTTGACTCCATAGGCCTTAAAAATGGCCATTTTACTAAATCACAGTGTGCCAAAAACAGGCTTTAGGTTGTAGTTGAGAACCTATACCATGGATTACTACATAAGGATGTCATTCTGAATCAGACCTCAGGAAAACAAAGGGACGAGCTTCTGCATATAGGCATATAGGGGTCATGTCATCAGCAAGCTTCATACCTGCTATATTTGGTGTTGGCTTTAAACAGGAAATGAAGGAGAATACCACTCATTCTCTAGGAAAAGCAAACGCCTGCCTGTCTTACCTTCCAGGAACCCACACCCCCATCTCTCATCATTACCATTTGTTCCTCGCTGCTTTCTGCTCACTGAAAGAGAGGAAAAGCAGTCCAGGCACTCAGCGCTACAAAGCAAGCGGCGCATTCCTTTTTCCCTTTTTTTTCGGGTGCTTTTTCCTCCGCGTCTGCGTGCAGTGCTCCTGCTGCACACGGCTGTAATTCCACCCGCTCTCCACTTAAGGCACAACGGGCCGAGGCAAAACAGCAGATGAGAAATCACCCTCAAATCTGTCGGAAACAGCACTTTGGCACGAGCCTGGTCTGCAATCAGCACTGTACTTAGCCCACACTGGCGATTAGATAGCGGGTGAGTGTGTGCTAGTGCCTGTGCGTCTGGACATCTCATAAGTCAGGCGGAGATGTCAGCTTCGAGCGGCCTGCTGCCGGCAGCTCTATTTAACATCGCCTCGCACCAGGCCGCATTCCCATGTGTTGTGCATAAATTGATCTGGACAGGAAAAGAGGCAGACCAAAGGGGAAACTTGGGTTACGTGAGGGTTAATCCAAAGAGACTTAGAGGGGTTTAGGTCCATGAATAATTGCTTTGTTGGGACTTCTATCTGTCATATTCTTTACGAGAAAGAATTATTTTCAGTTAGGAGTGCCTCTCGAAAATCTTATTTTTAATCCGGTTTAAGACTCCGTCCCTGCAGATCAGCACTCCCACCGTATCCCAGACGCTAGGCCGGGTTTGCTTCAACACAGCGGCCCCGTATCTGCTTCAACTATGCAGTCGAGGCTCTCGAAAGCCTTACCCTGAATAAATAGCTGTGTTTGCAATGCAGCTTTCGTAGAAGGAGGCGGCAGCTCCCACAGATGACGCTTCTGGGGTAGAACGTGGGCTCGTGGTGTCTTTAGGTTGGCCGGAAAAGTATGGAAAGCTGAACAGTGGAGCGAAGAATCTGCACAGAAGAGCCATTTTGCTTCCATGTTGAACCATGTTTGTTAAAGAGATGCAGGTGTGCATGTGAAGACCACCTTTACGGAGTTCAAGGAGCCTTCATGTTGTGTACAGGTTCTTCTAGAAGCTCTACAGCATGTGAAGGTTCTTTATACATGTCTTATTTGCAAAAGGGGTTCTTGGGGGAACCAAACATGGTTCTTCTATGGCAGACCCCATTTTTCCAGGAGCGGTTCGTTCCACGTGCGCTTCAGCCCAGCACATGCAAATGCAAGCTCTCTCAAATGCATGCAGCTGACAGAGTTACGCTCTGATGAATGCAGCGCACTGTCCAGCTTTGAATCTGCAAAGTCATATGGCCCCCATCAGGGCTGCCTCTTAGTATCATCAATCGGTTCCAACTTTCAGAACATGTGCTGGCTATGCACTGGCCTCTCTCCATCTCCAGCACGAGATGCCATACAATGTCAATAGAACCAACAAGAAAAACAACTCTCCGTCTCTGTTCCTCATTCGCCGCTCTCCGCGAGCCCCACGCTTTTCTCTAATTTAACATTTAGTCTCTGAGTCCTGCCAGATCTCGTTCTCACATTCTCCTCTCTCCTGCATTCTCCTCACTTTCTCCCCCTCTGTCTCTCGAAAATGCGCTGGACGGTGGTGGGTTTTTCCGTTCCATTGGCAGTGGAGAGAAATGGGGAAGCTTGGCAAGCCACTGTTATTATTTTTCCTTTCGCTCACCATCGGCTCTGTCAGCAGCCTCTCTGTCATCGCTGGGCCTTTGTAAACGTCTCCACCATCGGAATCAAAGCTCGCTTATCAGCGCCATGCTTCCTAGGGGAGGTTGGTCGGGCTTATGAAGAGGGAGTGGAGGCCTGTGCTGTCGGTGCTGTAGGGGATATAGGATGCATGGTTCCTTTGGGGGGGTTCGCTCCCCAGATGTTTATCCGTCACTGGCCTGGAGTTACTTCTCTGAATGGGGCCGATCCATCAACTTAGCTATGGTTTTGTACATGTACTGCTGGTAGCCCAGCGCTGAATCCGTATCCTCCCTCTGAGAGTCCCTGCACATTAACTAACCTGTATTCAGTCTCGTAAGAGCGTTTAACTCAGAGCTCTGATACATGTTTTGGCACAGTGGAGTACATGTTGTATTGGGCTAGCTTGAACTGCTTCTAGGGTGCTAGTGGGCTAGCTTAATGAAAGCCCAGCAAAATGGGGAAGAGCTCATAAAATTTCAGAGCTCATACATTTTTACAGCTCAGAGCAAGACTACTATGTATGATGGGGGATGAAGGGAACCGGCCAGCAAGGCCGAGAATGAGTGATGCTCTGGTTGAACTAAACTTGTCCTGTTCCATTGGGGAATGTGAGTGTATTAATTAAGGGTCCCGGATAAAACCCTTATTTGCACAAAGGATGTTCCTGAACGTTCTTCCCCCAGGTCTTCAGAAAGTATGGAAAAACTCTGAGGCCAGTGACTGAGCCACACAGACAGAGCTGAAGTCTAGCTGGAGGCACTTAGACCATGTTTTGCTTTTGCTCTACCTGCGTAAGACTGAAACTGAAACAAAGGAATTGCTGATTGTGAGGGCTGGATGGCGTGCTGGGATGGAGTGTTTGGGGTTTTTTTTTATTTGCTCCATCGTCCTCTGTTCCACGGCTGGAAGCCATTTATGACACGGGATTCCCAGATTGGAGAGCAGAACAAAACAGAGCCAGTTACTTCCCAGTTCAAGTCCTTCAAATAAAATGTAAATTCTAACTTTGTTCTTTGTACAGTAGGGCCAAGGTTTCCCCCTCCATACTGACTATAGGGGTAGAGGTAATGGGTCTTTTATTAGAACTGGGATAAATAATGGGGCTTTTGTGGCCATTTAAACTCCACCTTAAAGCCTGAATGAGCTCTGTTTTACATGTGAGTGCATTTAGACTACAAGTGGGAGTGAATGAACAGCAGGTAGTAGAGTAGTTTGCTCTCAGTTGAAATGCATGCTTCATGTATGCTTCATTTTAGCATTTTCATCACCGGAAATATTTATGACATGGTTTGTTTTGAGCTCTCTTTAAAGCGCATATATGCTCGTTGTTGAACAGAGTCTTCTTTCTGTACCCTCCTGAGTTCATTTCATCCAAATTCCAGAAATCATGGAGGCAGAATAGCCAAAAGCTGTAATGACATGACATTTAATAGCCTCACCATCCACAGTGCTGCCACAAGTTACATAGCAGTTGTTACAACCTCCCCCACCATCACCATGTTTGTTGTTGTCAGACCCTATGACTTCCATGGCAACAAAAAAGGCATCGAACTATATTAGCTCACTGTGACTGAAACATACCTAATAGCATGTAACACCACCATGAGCACCAATAACAGCTGTGACTGGATTTGGCATCTACTGGATACGTTTCTGGATGTAGGCCAAATCAGTGTTCAGACACTCTTACATCAAAGAATTGCGCAGTTGAGTCAGATTTGGTGGATGCCTTCCATGGCACAGTTCTGAGAGTAGTTTCCTGTAGACTGGGATTGTAGCCACTGCTGGTAGACCCATATGACCGTACGCTTCCATACACCTGTAGATTCAGCTACTTCCTTCACACTATGGTCTCTGGCCACGCCCAAATGCCATCACTCCTTTTAGCCAGTCATTAACATCCGCTCTGGAGAAATTTTCCACACATGGAACGAGACATTCCCTACACTGTAGCACCTCTTCTCAATCTATGGGTCCCGTCACTCGCACCCCACAAGTATTTATAGTCTCTTCATCCTTGTGCCCTGCGCCATTTGTAGGAGCCTGAAGCTACTACTACCGAACACGTTAGCCTCTTTAAAGAAGCTTTTTGATGTTTTTTAGAGTGAACTTATAATAAGTTTAATTTTAAAATAAAAAAAGAGATTTTAGCCACACCCTATGCTGAAAATCAGGAAGTGAGACTGCACTGCCTAACTTTTTGGAGATGTTACTAGCCAAATAGCCACTACTGACTGGGTTTAGTGTGAAATTCACTCCAGTCTGAATGTGTTTTAAACTCTGATGTTGCACTAATAAAAATATCATTGGTTTATTAACCACAACAACAATTATTATTATTATTATTATTATTATTATTATTATTAGGTCCTATGCAGCTACATTTTGTACCACAAAGGTACAACAGTGAATCTGAGCTTCAACCATGTACCCAACTGGCAGAGAATGTTCCCAGAATGATGGCTAAGAACATTTTAAAGATGTTCAGCATTTCAGACAATGTTCCTATGAGGTAAAATGTAAACTAAGACATCACATTTAAACTGCAATGTTCAGAGCATGGTCTCACTGCACTGTTCAGAAAATGTTTTATGGATGTTACTGAGACCTGGGATTACAGAATGCCTTTGGAAGAACGTTCTACTGCCTTAAGAAAGAACATTATGCGAACCAAAGGACTTTTTGTTAGTACTAGAATTAGAAAATAATTTCTACATGGGAAACTTAAATCATTTTTTAAATATATGGATATGCATCAGTACCATTTCATGAGATATAAAATAAAACGTCTGGAGAGGACACAGGGCATGTGGAGTCGATGCAACTGACTCAAGGTACTGAACACCCACCCCTTTTGAGGGCACCACCCCACAGATGGTTTATTTTCCTTTCTGAGAGTGTAGAATGATCCATTTGCCTTGCCTAAACTCAGCTGTCTCGAATCTCACCACATGTGAAGATGTATTTTGCGTGCGGCTATGGGTAACATCATGTCTCTGTTTGTAACAAGATGCAAAACTAATCCCAGGGCGTCCTGTTCTTGTAAGTGAGCTTTCATATGCAGTCAGAATTTTTGCCGTAATTACTCAGCTTCCTTTCTATTTCCCTTTTTCATTTGTCCTGCAAACTTCCACATCCCCAGGTAGTTATGTGTGACAGCATGAGAGAACTCGTCAACTTGGCCAAAGATGAGAGCACACAAATGGGGCATGTCCCATCCAGCTTCCAAACACAACAGGCCATTTGTGTTCCTCTCTAACCACAGCAGGAACAAGGTCCATGTTAGCATGGAGAACTGGCTCCAGTTGCAGGCCGTTTGACCTTTTGCTCATACTGGCACTGGTTGAAATGGCAAACGGAGATGAAACATGCTGACAGCGAAGGAGCCGCTTGCCACGAGTTTTCTGAAATTCTTCTTGAGCAGGCTCAACTCCTGTAAAAGCTGAAAATCTGAAATGCACACACCTGTAGGCTTGGAGAACTATTTGTGCTGTGTGCACTTCAAAATCTTCAACACCTTCAGAAATTCCTTCGCAATCATCTCGGTGAAGATATTCGCTAGCCAATAAACACATGGTTTAATTAGTCTGTGCTTCAAGTCGATTAGCAAAGTGTTTCATGTGGCCTACAGCTGGTTACATGCACTTTCTCTCTCCCCTTTCCTTCCTCCAGTGCGGCCAACAAAAGCTCTGTTTTGTTGCTGCTGCTCTAATGCAAACCAGAGCATTGGTGATGGCCGATGTGCCAATATCCCGACAGAGCCTTTACTGGCCCAGCGCAGTGTGCTGCTTCCTAACCCTGTAGACGGATTGGTTTTATGGGAATACAGAGCAACGCTCACGTGCGTTTCAAGAAGCCACAGTATTGATCTTAAAGTGCGTTTCTGCCTGCGCATTAATTTTGCAGCAGAATGTGGGCGCTTTGATCTGTTCGAGGTTTGGAAAGAGTCTCGGGTATGTAGCCGTGCTGAGTGTAGCTCAGGCTTGTTATTTGGTTATGGAACCATACAGATCGTGTAACTACAGATGACAAGATGCCACTGTTTCTTTTCCAAACCTGATACTGATATTGAAAGCTTGAGCCTTGACTGGTACGAGATGTAACTAAAGAGTTTTTGTGCAACACTTGACGTTCCGAAACTGCCGAAACACTCTACTAGTCCACAGGAAGAAACAAACAGCTAACGACATTGGCAGTTCCACCTGCTAGTTAGGTCCCTCCCAATTACATAATGCTACCAAGATTTTTTTTTTTTTTGTCCGGTGCCACACCTGGAAAGATGTCTGTCAGTTTTTGGGATGAACTATTCAAAATGTTCACTCACAAACAACATTGTGTCTGCCCTTGGCTCAGGTCCATCTCAAAAGCAATGACTCTTAGGCTCCCATCTGACTCACGGATGTTATTCATTCTTCCCAGTAAAGTGAGTAATAGCAATCATGTATGTGTTATATACAGGGGTTGGACAATGAAACTGAAACACCTGGTTTTAGACCACAATCATTTATTAGTATGGTGTATGGTTAATCCTGTTGGATGTGGTTCGTCCTTCTTGGTGGTATGCTGACATTACCCTGGATACCGTGGCTCTTGATACATCACAAAGACTTGCTGTCTTGGTCACAGATGCGCCAGCAAGACGTGCACCAACAATCTGTCCTCTTTTGAACTCTGGTATGTCACCCATAATGTTGTGTGCATTGCAGTATTTTGAGCAGAACTGTGCTCTTACCTGCTAACTGAACCTTCACACTCTGCTCTTACTGGTGCAATGTGCAATTAATGAAGATTGGCCACCAGGCTGGTCCAATTTAGCCATGAGACCTCCCACACTAAAATGACAGGTGTTTCAGTTTTATTGTCCAACCCCTGTAGGTTAGCTTATGATTTACATTCTGTTCTAGTATCGTGCAAGTTCAGATGATTCTGGTTGCTCCATAGCAACACAAGAGGGTAAGCTATTTTTTGGAATTGGCTGAGCTAGCTTGGAACTTTGATAGAGGATATATTGAAAATGGTACCCGGTGTCAGGCCCTGGGTGCCATTTAAAGCGAGTTGAGCCACGTCAAACCTAAGTGCAGTGGGAAAGTGACATGCGTCAGGCCAAGATTGGATGATATTCATTCTTTTTTACTTATATATGCCTTTTCAACTAAAGACGGCAAAAAGCCAGTACCTGGTGCCACCTTCACCTGCACCGAATGCTCAGGACCTCAATACTAGTGCAATTAGAAGAACTCTGATGTAGCTTATGTACCTACAAGACTTTGTTATTCAAAAAAACATCTGGGTGGACCAACAGGACCAACTACATGACCACCCATCATGTATTTAATTTCTAGTTGAAATGACCATTAAGAGTTTCGGGTGATGTTTCTAGTTTCCAGAATTGGAGATTAAGATGATGAGACACCTAAAACCCAACAACCGAACATTTTAGCTCTGGAAGAAGCTATAATAGACAAAACTACAAATCAAACAAGTAAGCTGTAGGTGTTCTCAGGACAATGGCCTGACCACCCCAGGGTGCAGGCCTCAACATCACTACATGTGTTTAGGGTAACTTGGAAAGTAATAATAAGAAAAGACAACCAACTTCTAAAACTGAACTTTAGAGGTGTCAGAAAACGTCTGTGTTCCTTTCTCTGTGGGGCAACTGAGAAAATATGGAATCTGCAATGAAGGCTTAATGTGCACACATACTGAAATCCTAAAAAACATGACATTATATTTAGTAATTGTGGTTTCGGTAATTTTCTGCTAAATACATGTTCACCGCTTTTATCCTGACACTGAAAAATGAATAGCTGCCCGTGTGGACTGGAAATGAATTAAAGAAGGGTGGTCTTCTGAACAGCGGTGTATTTGTAGCATAGGAAGTCTGTTCTAGATCAATACTGGAACAGGAAGTCTTGCAAACCCCTTGTCTGGTCCATATGTTGGAGAAAAAGGTTTCTAATGCATTGCACAAGTCCTGTACGCATAATCCATTCATAATTTCATTTAACCAGACCCAACTAAGCATTTCTCATACTGTACACCGCTAATAGTGTCTGCTTTTCTTCTTAACCTTGATTGTTACGTAAAATGCGCCCTTTGAAATCTTTCAG
Organism: Prochilodus magdalenae; assembly: GCA_024036415.1. Lineage (NCBI taxonomy): Eukaryota > Metazoa > Chordata > Actinopteri > Characiformes > Prochilodontidae > Prochilodus > Prochilodus magdalenae. The sequence goes on from JAMWET010006099.1 coordinate 75,439, forward strand.
CGAGCAATTTGGATTTACTTCTTAGAAGCCATGTTTCTCATTAACAGTCTGGGTTCGTCCAAACAGCTTAGGAAATTTAGCAATTTTTGTTCGTTTTTTGAAACATCGCTGGGAAAGGCCCATCTGTTCTGTCTCCTTGTCTTTTCGAGTTCACAAGACAGATATCCTCAGTGAACTCTCAGCGTCTGTTGCCCCTCTGCCTGACACAATGCGGGATGTGACCAAACCTGATATCCACATGTCATCATGGTAATATTGTTCAATTGACGATATGTCAGCTATGGGCCATCTTGAGTTCAAAGTGACCTGTAACGTGAACCCACGAGAGGACAAAGACCGAATTGTACCTGTGAACCTGAACTGAAACCAGGCTTATCCCGAGTTTGAGGACCACAGTGCCATCTCCCAGCTGAAGACTGGCATGTTTGAAGATGAGCCCGCTTTACAGAAAATTGGCAATCTCCTTCGATTCAAACATCAGATTTCTTTTCCTGGCAGAAGTTTTTTTTTTTTTTTTTGCTGAATCAAAAACAAACTTTGGTAAGAAGAGTGCACTGAGAACATGATCTGTGCACACAGAGCCTCTCAGCGGTCCTATAAAGGCTGCCTGCGGGGACTTGTGTGTGGATGGCCCAGTCAAAACAACGCAAGGCGAGACTTTAGCAGCAGCAGCCCACCCGCTGTTTCCGCAATGGCAAATCCAGATCCCTCAACACATCAGCACTCTCTACCCTCCCCTCGATACATCTGTGCCATCCACACCAAGAAAGTGCCCCTAATGAACTTAACCGCATCCCCCCGGAGGCACGTATTTCTCGTCAGAATACCAGGCTGTCCTCAGCCGCAGCGCCAGTGGCTTTTGGAAATGGTGGTTTTGGTCTTCGCCTCCTTTTCAGTAGTATGGCCTACATGCCTGTAGGTTCCTCGCTGGGAGGAAACAGCGTGATGAGCGTTTGATTGTTAATCCCTATGAAAAGAATAAGGCCTCTATGTTGGCGTAGCCTTGAGAAAGGACAGGCAGAGAGTCATGCTCGGGCTGCACAGAGGGGAGGATGGCTGTGGGTAGAGGCTGAGATATGGAAAGATATTTAAGTGCTGCAGCATGTGTCTTGTGTTTGTATGTCAGAGTGATAATGTGTTTTAGGTATTGTGTACTAACAGTTGTTATGAACAAATGACAGGCATAAAATATATATTTCTAAAAAAGTTATTTTATGCCACATATGAGAACATAGAAAAGGGTAGGGGGAACCATATAATGTGACGCTCTGTGGAAATGGAGAAAGTCCTTGCAGTAGAAAGTTCTGGAGCCTTCATGAAAGTATTTGTTCCCCAGTAGCGCCTGTTACTAATCTGTTAATATTCGGCTATGACTCAGTAAGAGGATATTACATCAGTGGAACCATGTGCCATAGTTCTAAATGGCTAATAGACTTTCCGCATCCCAGTGTACTGAAAGCTGGAAAGCAGTTTTGTGTTTCAGGCCACAACTTAGCACATGTTAAAGGGCCCATATCAAGGAAAACCTCACCTCCATTAGGTTTTTTTTAAATACAGGAGTTCCGGTCCATACAGTCCATATATGGAGATACAGTTATAAGGGAGTGTTTTTCTGAATGAGGCTCAATACAGCACAACCAATCAGAGCACAGCTCATTCCTTCTCTGATCAGTCTTAAACATTTACAGTACTTAGCAGATGCTCTTATTTAGACCGACTTACAATTTGATCATAGGTAGGCGAAGCTGGTGTTAGGGGTCTTGCCCAAGGACCCTTATAGGTATACTGTAGGATGCTTGCCCAGGTAGGGAATTGAACCACATTCTGTAGTGTGAAAGACAGAGGTGTTACAGCCTGTTTCATGATAAGGGAGGTTGGGCAATGGTCATGTAAAATGGTTTGTGGTCATATTTGGCGCATAAAGTGTCACAAATATTATAAGTGGACCTTGGAAAATTAAAGGGCGATTTTTGATTATTTTTAATTTCATGAATCATTTAAACAGAGCAACTGCTGTTTACATGGTGAACATTTCATGATAAACGGACAAACAGAAATGGCCCAGATCTGTTCGGAAAAAACTCTGGTTCCATTGACTTACATTAAAATTACATTACGTTTTCCCTTTTCCTGTTAAGTTGCCATTTTGGAGACACCTGTTGTTTTTTTTTAACAGCGACGATATACTGGATATGAGTTTAAACCTGCTGTATGGCAGTGTGTCATTTCAGAGTGATCCTTTTATCCCGCTGTGGAAAGTTATAGAGCATAAAAACAGGAAAGAAAATGATTCAGAAACCTCAAAAACAAACATAATTCCAAATATTTTAGTATTCAGTGTGTCCACTTATTATCCAGGAATCTGCAGGTATATTTTTCCACACCTCCATAGATGAGTCTGCATTTTTCACTTCCCATGCTCCAAGTATTCCCAAACACTTTCAGTGATGTTGAGGTCTGGACTCTGGGGTGGTCAGTCCATTGTTCTGCGAGCACCAGCAGCTTCTGTGTTTAATGTGTCTGTTTCCTTTTCTCCGTGAAGAGCTTCTTGAACAGCTACACAGCCTTTTGGGCTTTTAGTGTTGAGGTGTCCTCTCACTGTGGATAAATGGACAGAAGCACCTGCGGATATCTGATGGTGACAGGTTTGGTGGTCTTACCACTTCTTTGGGAACTCCAGTATTGACCTTCCCCCAGCTCATGCATATAGAATACAAACCTGCACTATGTGCATGCACAAGAATGCACCCTTCTGGTCCACACCAAAACAAAATGAATCCTGTTCTATTGCTAATCCCTTCTTTGGCCCTTACCACCATCTATACAGTATGAATGGTTGGAAATCAGCAGCAGCAGTTCAGACAGTGGTTATAGCCAGTGTGATGTATTTCATGGTGTTGGTGGTGGTGTTGTGGGTGTCGTTGCTGTCTTCGCCCTTGGTCGGCTGGTATTTGCTTACACAAGGAAGGATTACATAAGACAAAAAACGGTCTCAGGGACTTCTTGTGGGACTAGCTGTACTGTGAAATGTGATTACCCAGTGTGTCCATGAAATAACCATCAGATGATTAACCTTAAGTTCCATGAGTTCCAGCCTGCAAATGATACAAATGCGTAGATATGAATGCGTAATGCCACGGAATGCGCCCCACAGAGGCTTCAGTCCTTAATCTAGTAATCTGCTCCTTGTGACAATCACCTCCCTCCCTTTCCTTTCCCTTTTCCTCAATAAGATTATTTCCAAAAACCAGGCTGCCAAACAGTTGACCAAGTTGTTTTCTTTCCCCCTCAGACATAACAGTACCTCTGCTGTCCATCCTCCGGTGGAAATGTTTGTTTAAGAAAGCCCTCGTTAATCGTACAAAGTGGACCCGAGTTGTTAATGGCCAGCTCTTGAGCATTTTGGATGAATCATTTGTCTCTGGGTTTCTATGGTTCTACAGGATTTCACTTTCAGGGCTCTAAACAGCTGCAAGTGTTCTCGCAAAAATCCCAGGACTGCAAAGTCATCCGCCCACAAATAACACACTCATGCACGCAGTCACAGACGCAAAAATGAGTTGCAGGAAAATTCATTCTTAGTCACACACACACATGCGCAGGAATTTGAGAACTGCTGGTTTGAGCGAGCTCGTCTAGACCCAGACGCTAAGCAGATACCTGATTTTTTTTTTTTGTCACAGGATGTTGCGGCCTGAACCAGGAGAGAATCTCCTGGCGGGATATAAAGTCCCATTACGGCAGGGTAGGCGGAAGTGAGGCGTGTCTTCGCCATGTGCGCTGCCAGTCACCACAGATACACTCCAGCCCTCATCCATCCCACCCATCTTTGCCCCTCTCTCTCTCTCTCTCTCGCTCTCTCTCTCTTTCTCTTTTTTTCTTTCTTTCTCTCTCTCTTTCTTTCTCTCTCTCTCTCTATTTCTTTCTTCCTTTCTTTCTTTCTCTCTCTCTCTTTTTCTTTCTTTCTTTCTTTCTCTCTCTCTCTCTCTCTCTCTCTCTCTCTCTCTCTCTCTCTCTCTCTCTTTCTCTCTCTCTCTCTCTCTCTCTCTCTCTCTCTTTCTCTCTTTCCCTCTCGCTCTCTTTCTCTCTCTCTCTCTCTCTCTCTTTTTCTCTTTCTTTCTCTCTCTCTTTCTTTCTCTCTCTCTCTCTATTTCTTTCTTCCTTTCTTCCTTTCTTTCTTTCTCTCTCTCTCTTTCTTTCTCTCTCTCTTTCTCTCTCTCTCTCTCTCTCTTTTTCCCTCTCGCTCTCTTTCTCTCTCTCTCTCTCTCTCTCTCTCTCTCTTTCTCTGTCTCTATCTATCCATCTATCCATCTCTCTCTCTCTCTCTTTTTCCCTCACGCTCTCTTTTTCTCTCTCTCTCTCTCTCTCTCTCTCTCTCTCTCTCTCTCTCGTTCTTCGGTGGATGGCTGGAATGTTTCTGTAATTGCTTTCAGTCTGTTTGTCTATGAGGGGATAAAGAAGACTAGTGCTACTCATTTGCAAGCTGCACAGGGGCTGGACCACAGTGGGGGAAACGGTGTTCTATTGTTCATTCATACAGGCGTGTTCAAATACCTTGAAGCCAAGTTGTGGTGAACTGGCTGATTGATCGAATATTACCGGTAGTTTAGGGGAGGATTTTGTTGGTTTCACTGCTTTAATCTGCATTTGTTATTCTGTACAAGGTTCCAGTGTTTGTTTGCCTTTTTGAAAGGGGTAATCACACTAGGATTACAAAGCAACCAACAACCAAACAGACAGTAAACACTGGAACAACAACAAAATCAAATCTGAATTAAAATCAAAATAAACAGAATGATACAATTGCATGTGCACCTATCAAATCCACATCAAAAGTCAAAAGCCCATCAAAAGTATAGTTGCACAAGTAGCTGCAGCTAGAAGGAAGTAACTGACAGGAATGAAACTTGGTGGGTTTGACATCATGCACACAGACTCTGATGACAACTGCCCTTAACGTCAATGTCAACGTCACGGCAATTGTCACGCCAGACATGTGATGAAGTGGCTCAGTGATGGGTCCTGCTTATGGTATTGGTGGGGATGACCAATGATTCCATGAGTGGAGGTGGAGCAAGCAGAATGATACAATTCTTAAACAATTATTTAAAAATTGGTCAAGGAAATAAATTCTTCTGATTTCAGACTTTAAATTTCAGATTTCAATTTTCAGATTTAAATTTTCAGATTTCAAATTTCAGATTTCAAGATTTAAGAATTTAAGATTTAAACTTTTCAAAGGTCACTCCGGGCACGGCAACTAAAAGCTGCTTTTGAGTGTACTGTCTAAACATTTAGTAAATATTAAAACATACCATATGACTATTGGTACATGTACCCAGACTAGTTAGTTCATATGAATGCTAACAAATTTATAGGAGGCTGGACAATAATTACTTTATAGGCAAAAATGATACATTTAATTGTCTTCACTAAAAGTGAAGGCCAAACAAAAATTTCATAAAGTTCACAGTGATGAGTTGATCTAGCACGTGCTATAAATGCTTAACGCAGTAAGTTAAACAGAGTTCAGTGAGTGAATTGCCGTCATTGAGGTAAGCCTATAAACATACCACTGTATTACATGTAGTCTTGTTGAAGTAGTCTGTATAGTTCAAAGGTCACGACAGTTTAACCAATTCCTGCTCCTGTTATTTTCGGCTCATTGTCACCAAAGGTCATGGACACAATACCAGCCAATACCACAACACATATAATGGTGTTTCTTATATATGATGGCTGTGGCAGAAACTGAAGTCAGAGAGTGCAGATGACGAAGGATTGCAGGCTGATGTCACAACACGCCCTTAAATAAAGAGCTTTATTGCGGTCTTCTCATTTGGCACGGGAAAAAGATTTACAGCAATTGTGAGCGTTGTTAAGCAGCTGGCGGTCATTAAGGTGTCACTGAGCACTGTGGCAGGGACAAAATTCACATAGTGAGTATGAGTGCACGGAGTTCATACAGTCACATGCAACACCCTCCGACAAACTGCATACATTTGTGAGTTTTCTAAATCTCATCCTCTACAGAGAACAGACCTCAGCAAATATTAGTGCCTAGCTTCTGTTTATTTATTTTATTATTATAACATTGCTATTATTTTTGAAATATAAATATATATAAATAAAACACGCACACATAAAATGTGCCCTTACTTTTCTACAGGCCTATTTTTCATGTTTGTTTCTTCTAATATGTTAAATTCAGAAAATACAGAATACAAATGTCTATTTATAACATTTTATTCAAATTTTTCACCTCTGACTGTGTCTGAGAATTGAGAGAATTAGTCCTTTGTGACTGAAATGTACCTAATGGGGTGTAATTTCTCCACAAACACCAACATCAGCTGTGATTGGATTTGGCATGGACTGGACAAGAGTCTGGATGTAGGCCACATTGATGTTCAGACACTCTTGCATCAAAGAGTTGCTTAGTTGGGCCAGATTTGGTGGATGCCTTCCCTGGCACAATTCTGAGGAGAATTCCCTGTAGACTGGGATTTTAGCCACTGCTGGTAGACCCGTATGACCATACTCTTCCATACACCTGCAGATTCAGCTACTTCCTTCACTCTTGGCACTTCCAAATGCAGTCACTCCTCTTAGTCAATCATTAACATCTGCTTTGGAGCCATTTTCCACACATGGAACGATATTCACTGCATTGTACCACCTCTTCTCCATCTATGAATCCCGTCACACACACCCCACAGGAATTTATAACCTCATCATCCTCGTGCAGCACCACCTGCATGAGCCTGAAGTTATTACCAGCACAAGGTGACTTATTTTTATCCTTGGGGGCTTAAAACACGGCAGTGTAAATTGATGAATGGCCAAGGTATATACTTCCAGGCTTAACAGAGCATGGTGGTATATTTAAACTGCAGGAGCCTGAAATTACAACCACATTAAACACACGAGGTGACTAACTAGTTGGAAAAAGAAAAAAGGATAGTTGAAACCTTTTAGTAACTGGGCAAACACAGCAGCTGAACAAAGTCAGCTGTTTTGAGTAAAACAGACCAGGCCTTCAGATGAGCTAACAATAAAGCTAATGCTAGCACTATTTGGCCGTACTCTTTGAGGGTCGACTGTTCTGTCAGTCTACCAGCTCAAGCCAAGGACCCTGGGGAACATGCAATCCCAGCCAGCACAAGCCCAACCATGCTTTAAAGCAAGGTTCTCTCCTGATCACAGGGTGGCACTATCCCACTTCTGACACCAACTTGCTACAAGACAGACACAGGAGAGGCCATGATTCTGCTGGTCTTTTATTAGGCATCACGCAGAAATGCACACACACAACACCAAACCCATGGTGGAGGTCAACTTTAGCCACAGCCATCCACCCAGTGGTGGCCAACCTAACCTCCAGCACAAACCACATGGATAACACATACAGTTATGGCTTTTTCAGCATTCGCTTTAATAAGAGGAGCTTAATTTGCCTAAATGGATGTGCCGCCCCCGATCAGCCAGTAGCCTTAGCATAGCTTACAGCTTCCCATGGGAATGTGAGGGGGTGAGGCTGTAAGGAAGTGTGGAGCCATGGTGCCCACAGACCCACACACTCATTCCCCCTCTCTCTCTCTCTCTCTCTGCCTCTGCTATTCTCCTTCACTTATCCTGACACACGCAGACACACACCATACCGGCCCACATACTCGCTCTCACACCGAAACATCATTTTAAGGACTATTTAAGTCATTCCAATAAAAACCACAGACTCCTTATTAGGCAGCCTACGACTCAGCAAAAGAGACAGCGTGAGAGAGACTTACGAGAGATTCTGGAAAAGCAAAGAAAACGCCAGAGTCAGACGATGTTTGTTTTCTCGTCTGTTCTCTCGGCCTCTGTTCTCGCCAGCTTTTTTTGTGCGGCTGCTGAACGTCGTCGTTGGATTTAGTGAGTGTTTAGGTGTGAAAGGTTCATGCTCCTACCATTGAAGTATGGGCCTAATAAAGCATGGAAGTATGGGCCTATTAATCCCTGCTCCATTTTTTCTGCGAGGAACATTAATGTAAGTCACGGTGGGCCTCGTGGGACGTATAGGGCTTTTTTTTTTTTTAATGTATCACTTCAGCAGAGACAATAAGTCTGCATCCAGAAGTCTTGTCTAGAGCAAGCCAGGGTTTCCAAATGGGGGTTAATCTATTTGATTCATGGCCTCAAATCCTCATCCAAACCCAATAACAGCAGTGTACAGCTGAACATTCCATGGCTATTATTCTTGCATTATTTTCTCATTGTTATGAAGACCGTCCTATATTATGTTAGCACTTCATGTCATACTGTATAGACTGAACTGTGCTTCATGTTATTTTCAGACCCTGTAGCATGATAGTCAAGTAGATGCAATGTTATAAGCGGGTGCATGCTGTGATTGGTGTAGCTCAGCGGATAACACTACTGCCTGCCAGGGAGCCACCACCACATGTGGGAGACTGGGGTTCGAATCCCGGTCTGGGTGACTATGCTGTGCTACACCAATAAGAGTCCTTGGGCCAGACTCCTAACACTACACTGGCCTACCTGTAATATGATTAACCTTGTAAGTCACTCTGGATAAGAGCGTCAGCTAAACGCCATAAATGTAAATGTATACCTCTGTAGGTTCCAATTCCAATGATCACGCAAAGGGTATGCATGTTGATATGTAATTCAGGTATACAGTGTAGCGCATTATGGTAAATGAGATCAGTCAAAATGCACCACTAACACAGTCCCATTTCCAGAAAAGTAGGGATGCTGTGCAAAGAAATCCCTCATCATATCTCATCAAAAATACAAATACACGCACCAGAAAGAAGAAAAGGTTACCTAGGCAATTTTGAATAATATGGGCAAAATTTGTGGAGCTACACATACAGAAGTAGTGTCTCTCAGTATGGCATTGGTCCTAGATCATTTATCCTTCATGCTAGATCCATCACATCACTGGTGCATGCTTTCTTCTATCCACTGCCTCAAACAGTGTTCCATGCTAGCATCCGCACAACCCTTATGGCACACAATAAGTCAATAAGACCATCCCACTTCTCTGAGTCCTAGATGCAACACCTCTCGACCTCTTCCACCGGCCCTCATTGCGATTGAATTTGAATACTTCAATTGTGAAGGATGCTAAACATAACAGGACGAGTCAGAACAGAAAGCACATTCAGCAGGATGACCTTATATAGTCAGGCAGGTACAGTGATAAGGCCCGTCCTTGCTTACATCACATGCACAGTTGAGCGGGAAGCTTGAATCATTTGCATGTCTCATGATGTCAAGTCTAAGTTTCATTCCAGTTGGTTGATTCCCTCTGGGTGCAGCTAATTGCTCGATGATTAGTGTTTGTTTGTTTTAAATATTCCCATATCAGCAACACATTTCAATAATGTTGGGACAGGTTCATGTTTACCACACTGTTGATCACCTGTTCTTTTAAGCACAGGTACGTCTGAAAGTGAAATGGTTTTCAGTCTTGATGGATTTCAGCTGCTCAGAAGCTCAGGGTTTCCTTTGTCATGGTTTTAGTTTCAGTGGCTGATCAGTCTAGACTGCAGCCAGGTCACTTTAGCACCCGGACTCTTACTACAAAGACACACTGTTGTAATACTGTGATAACACTGTAATACCGTTGAACGTAGTTTGGCATTGTCTTGCTGAAATAAGCATCCATCTGGATGGCAGTGTTTGTTGCTCTGAAACCATGGCTCAACATTAATGGAGCTTTCAGAGATGTACGCGTCACCCATGCCATGTATACTAATGCCCCCATTCCATACCACCATGGATGCTGGATTTTGAACTGTGGACTAATAGCAATTCAGAGGGTCCCTCTGCTCTTTAGCCTAGAGGGTGCAGTTTCCATAATTTCCAAAAATAATCATAATTTGATTTGTCAACAGGATACCTTTTTTAACTTTCCATCTTTACTTATGAAAGACACCTATCTACACACAAACATCTTACTGACTGGTTGGTTGTGTAATGTTCCACCAGGTGTGCTCTGTTGCCATGATCCGGCTGTTTTGTTGCTGGCATCAGATTTAAAAAGGGCAGTTTTCAAAATTAAACAGTAAATAAATAATAAATAAATCAAATAAATAAATCTTGAGTAACACCACAATTTCAATTACTAAAAACAATGGTATGCATTTTGATATGTAATTAAAATAAAGAATGTAGCACATTAGGTTGAATAAGATCAGGAAAGCCTTACTCACAAATCTGAGCTTTTCTAAAAACACACAGTTGTGTTGGGGTGCTGTGCAAAATGTAAATAAAAACTCATGCAGTGATGTGCAAAACATTTAAAACCATATCTGGACAATAATGCAAAGACAACATATCATATGGTAAAATATGTTTTTTTAAATATTAAATTACAATAAAATAAAATTATAATAAAAGAATTACCATAGTTTGGTTGGTAAATTTGGGGGAGGAGGGGGTTGTATTTCCAAAATGTTATTTTAAGATAATGTACATGTCTACAGATCTGTGGGACAGTATTTGCCACTAGGGTAAACTAACCCTTTAAGCAGTCTTAGATTCACCCTCTGGATCACTGTAGGCTGCTAATGAATGCAGCTAAATCTTTGATCATGTTGCGGGAACAGTACAGCCTGTTGTTGCGTTTATCATATACCACTGCACACAGGTTCTGGATCAGTGTTGATGGCATGACATATCAGGCTGTACAGTTTGAGGCAGCTGTGGGTAAATACTGTGCAGCTGGAAAAGACTACATTGCATACTCTCAACATTACGGGTTATGTCAACCTGAGACCTAACAATGCTTCAGATTTCCTGCTGGTGTTTTTGTTGTTAGAAGTGTGCATCGAACCATCACTCCCAGTAAGGTGTCACTCCGACATTCCCTGGATTAGCAGACGTACAGACAGCTGCTTGGTTTTCTTTGATATATTATGTCTCCATGGTCCAAGTCGCAGTGGTATGTCGAGCTCCAGGGTGTCTATGGATACATGCCCAGTTTGCAAAGACCAACAGAGCTAGACTGGAGCGCCAAGGAATCTTTGTCTTGTCCAGTAAAAACGGCAGTAGTCCAGCTGGAATTAAAATGGCACTCCGAGTCTACCGCCCCCTGGAGAAGCCACAAGAGAATTCCTACTACATGACCAGACCGCTGGCTTTTCTCCAACATGGGACCTATTAAAAGGTCATTTGGTCTGGCATCATTATATCTGTAACAGGAGCCATTTATACACAAGAAGGTTTTTATATTCCTTAATTTGTTTTATTTATTTATTTAGACCTCATGTTTATTATACCCAGTCCTAGGGATTAGTAACTACATTTACATTTATGGCATTTAGCTGACGCTCTTATCCAGAGAGACGTACAAGGTAAATTCATATTATAGGTAGGCCGATGTAGTGTTAGGAGTCTTGCCCAAGGACTCTTATTGGTGTAGCACAGCATAGTCATTCAGACCAGGATTAGAACCCCAGTCTCCCACATGTGGTGGTGGCTGCCTGGCAGGTAGTGGTGTACAGAAAGCCAACTCGCTTACAAGGTTACTATTAGAGGGAATCTGTTATGCTTCTTCGTTTCTTCTCTTTCCTTCAGGATGTTAAGTAGCTTTTTGTGCATGTAATGGTGTGCATTAACACAGTGAGAGGGCGGAACTAGTAGCAGGGTGCCACTCTGGCAGTTAACCAGTCAGAACAGAGTGGATGAGCTGGCCAATTAGAGCTCACTGGGCTAATCAGGAGGCAGGCCTTAAGGACACAGGAGCTCTAACAGAGCATTTCGGACAGTTTGTGAATACTGATGTGAATCTGTTCTAGTAGACCCTGAAAATAATAGGTCCAAGGAATGGAAGCTTTGACCTGCCAGTCGCACGATGCACCCACATTACTGGTTGCACCTCCAGGTTTAGCCTAACAAGCTACTGAGTGGCTGTGTTTTAGTCAGTGACTCCCTAATGACGGTGTACAGACTCTTCTCACTCGGTTTGGCATTTTTAGATTGGATAATAGACTCCCCAGATGTTGAGCTGCTGGACAACCAGGTTTGGCCTTTTGCTCATCATCTTACCGAACAACATAGCATTCCTATCCTTGTATTCCAAGATGACTATTCCCATGCTCACAAGGCTACAGATGTGACTGTTTGGCATGATGAACATTCAGAAGCAATCACACATCTGGACTGGCCCACAAAATCCCCAGATTTGAATCTCTTACGTGTCTACCTAGAACAACGCAAGCACATGTCCCATATGTTCACATGGAGCTGTAGAGGTTCCTAATGATGTCCTGTAATAATCCATCCCATGCAGCTGGATTACTCCCACACAGTTCCTGTAGACTGTGCTGTAGGGGTGGAGGTGGAGTGACACCAGGCCTTCTGGGCGTGTGACAACAAACCATTCATCTTGGTGCTAACCATGGTGCCTCCACACATGGATATGTTGGTCGTTAAGATGAAGATGACCTGCTGCCATCCTGAGTCACTCCATGACAGTGTGGCACGACACCACTACAGTCTTTGGGGATGTTGATGTGGTGTTAGGGGGAGTCGTTGTAACGTGTGTGCATGTAGTCCTACATCGTGACAGGATGACTCATGAAGGGCACTACTGCTCACTATATATCTGAAGTCATTTTAGGCCCGTCCTGGGTTACGGATGACTATTAGAAGATATATGTACTAATGAATTGGCCACAATATTTTAAATTGATCGCTTATTTGTACCTACAAAAAATGATTTTACAGTATTGCCTTTTATTCGTCAGACTTTACCTTTTTATATACGCCTTTCTGCCATAATGCTTGCTCGAAAACTGGCAATTTGGCTTGAAAGTGGTTCATTTGTCAGATGTACTTTGATTTGATTTATACTTTTTCCCTTCTGCATGTATAAATGAGCTGTACCCTATTCAATGTCGAGGAGTGGTTTCCCCATAGCTATTTTTCCTCTGTGGCTGGAACGGGGGGAAGTTCTTTGTCAAAATACTGAAGTCCATTGATTTTAGTCCCCTTTCTCCAAACCTAAGTAAACACTTTCCCTTCCAACCCATACTAAAAAGAAGCCGTAGACAAAAGCACAGTGCTTGCTCAGCATCTGATGAATAGTTGGGATACGAAGAGGGCTGTTTAGGTAATTTGCATGTACTTTACTTTGTGTCATTAAGAGCTCGTTTGCAGGCCGTGGCATTGCCTTGAACCCAGAGTAATCATCTTTTGACTCAACTGAGCTTCAGATTACTCTTCTTTCCACTTTGGGTCTGTCTTATTCACAATAGGGCTTCTTTTGTGTGCATTGTTATGTGTCTTGATTGCCAAAAGATGAGGGTGTGGGCGTGCGTCTTCAAGTTTTGGCTGTTTTGATGGTTTTCTTTGTGCGTTTCAAGCAATTTGGCAACCTTCTGTGGAATTTTTGCATTCTCCGGTTTATGGAAGACGTTGCGTGTGATTGTGTGGCATCGCTCTCCTTGTGTTTTCACTCCATATCAGTAGTGTTTCTGAAGTTGCACTGCAAAATTAAAGACCAATCGCTCGTCTGTTTAATGTGGCTTGTCTCAAAGTCAATGCATGGCTCTTTTATTTCCTGTTGGGCTTGAAGTATAGCCAGCAACCTTCAGTGGGCTGCCTGTAGAGGGAATGTGGCTGTCAAATAATAAATAACCTATCAGAGATCTGAGTAGCACAGTGCACCAGTTCTGGGCTATATCGAAGGTCTGTTAAGCATCATATGTCGAGTATTTTATTATGCCTTGTTGGTAGTGCCTTCGGATAAAATTAAGCAGCAGAGGTACTTGGCTAGACATCACAGTGAACATGAAATGATGACGGTGTTGAAAAGGGCTCCATTAATAGCTCAACACTGATGCGCACAATTAAAGTAATATTTTTCATAACATGTTGACAATAGCCAGACTCTCGCAGTCACTCACTTGGTCCTTATTGCTATTGTGAACATGAGGTTGACCCTGAAACTGGCCTATGGAGGAATGGATGGAGTGAGACAGGGGCTGTCATTGGAAAGAGAGCGAGAAAGGGAAAAAATGTGAAGGGAATTTTAATGGAGTTCCCTTTTTGTTGCGACTGTGGAGCTAATGGCCGGTCCTTACAAGGCAACCTTGTGAGACAAACTCTCCGATGAAAAATGAAAAAGAGGGAAGGGGGTGTGAGTGAAAAGAAAGGTCCGTAGGAAAGCTCATACCAAGAGACAGGCGCGTAGTTTGGCATGGGCCAAGCATTTCCATTAAACGGCAGGTTTAGGGAACAAGATAATTGCTCTAGCAGAACTTAGCCCCTCATCCCCTATCCCCCCAAAGAGTATGAGGATTTACTTATTACTGCACAGAGAGATATTCACCAGTGGATATCTTTTAACCGGCTTTGTTACTATCCATTAGCAATAGCCACATTAGTCTCTAAAAACCTGTTTACCAGAGTTGGCGTTGAAAGGGGCTGTATGGCTGATTTCGCACATCAAGGCGAATCTTATTCAGGTCAGGAAAGTGTTTGTCCAGCCGTTCCATGTGTTCGGGCCTGATTGCGCTGGCCTCGCTCGCTCCCTCTCCCCGTCTAGCTGTCTGGGTCTGCAGTCTGCGGCATGCTGGTGTGTGTGATCCTGGATTAATGATGGAGAAACATGGGGCCACTTGGTTCCAATCGAGCAGGCCTCTAACTCATGTTTGGATGGGTCTTCAAACATAGTGGCGGTGGTGGTGGTGGTGGGGAAGGGGAGGAGGGCCAGCGGTAAGGGGGTGGAGAGTGGGGGCGGTCAAACAAGGTCATGCCGTTTAGGAAGAAAACAAACCATGGCACGGAAATCATTAGGCCAGCATTAGAGCTGCTAGTTTGTGTTGTGCACTGATACACAGTCCTCCTAGGTCCTTTTGAAGTAAGCAATAGTGATCATAATCTCATTAATAGTGATTGGCCCACTCATTTTAGGGCAGTCTGTCTGTACTCGGCACGGCCAAGCAGCTTTCTCTCATCCCTTTCGTGAGACATTCTCTTTGGCTGGAGCTGTTGTTTGGGTGGAAACGTGGCTTTGGCATTTTATCTGCAAGCTTATCGAATGTTGTTCTGCAAGAAAACATCTTTAAACGGCTATTTGTCTAGACTCCCCAGGAATACGTCCAGAGAGGTCAGCAAATATGAGTGAATAGAATAGAATAGAATAGAACAGAACAGAATAGAATAGAATAGAATCACACACTGCCTTCAGCCCATCTGGCAGTTACGAAAGATAATGTTATTGACAAAAACAGGAAATCCAGTCAATCAAGATCAGTTCATCATATAATCAGCATTGAGCGATCATAAAATCAAGTAAATCAACAACAGACATCGCAACAAGACATCGTACAACAGGATGTGATTAAACGGGACATCAAAAACAGGTCATTCTAAGAGCAGAACCTCATTAAAAGGAAATATCGGAAACAAATGCATATGGAAGCCCTTGAAACCAATACTGCATGGGAAACAGCTTGCTGCGAATGCTTAACAGACAGACCACCTATAATATGAAGCTTATTATACGGGTTTACATACTGTGCATAAGTCAGAGACCACCACTTATTGACTACATGTCCAGTGAAAATGGCCATGAAGCAAAATTTAATCGTTTTAAAGAGATTTTCTCATAGGTGATTAGGGTAACTGTTCAACAGATACGAAGAAAACAGGACTCCTAACAGCCGTGCGAGACCTGGAAGACCACCCAGATGGTCACCATCAGATAAACAGCACATGAAGATGCAATATGTAAGATTTTAGTGTAAACATACAGGCCTAAAACAAAACTAAAATCATCAACAAAATGGAAAGAAATCACAGTTTTGTTGATATGTCAAAGGCATCTATGTATTATGGACCAGTCATGTGGCCAGAAGGTCAACAGTATGACTCTCTGAACTGATAGGACATACCCAAAGTGCCTATGAGCAAGGCACCATGCGAATGTGCTTACTGCCCCCTACTGTGTTTGTGAGTTTACTAGTACGTCTATGTGGCCGTTTCACTGCATGGATGGGTTAAATGCAGAAGACCAGCTCCTCACAAACCCAAATGGTCAATGCTTCTATAATCTAAACATGACCAATTCTAACTTCTGAAGTTAGCATGCTAACCAGGTGGCTCCAGCCTGTCCTGTCTGTAATGCCACTTTGTACCTCTAGAGGCAAAAGTGAGTCACTGTAGCATCAAGTCTGCCATCAGACCACCATAAGAGGGTGACGAAGTCATGCTGCTGCCTTCATGTTGAAGGTGCTGCTCCCAGTTAGACCATTTAAGGACAGGTAGCCAATGTAAGGAGGAGTAAACATTGCCATGAAGCAAGAAAGCAGGTTTGGCAGCAAAAAAAAAACAAAAACGTTAACATTGGCACTGCTTTCCACCGCTGGAAGAATAAAGGGATGAAAGTTAATGCTTAACTTGAAATAGTCTAGTCTGGTAAGAAGTGAAGAGAGAGGACTGTGCATTTCCCATTTCCTTGTGTCTTATAATAGGGGTGGGCACCACAACATGCTGGTGATCTGGTATTTCTTAGGGGTGTACATTCAGCAGGTTGCATAATCATACAGATCGCTCTTTCAAAGGGTTTGTTACTTTTTTCTGCAAGGAAACATGAATATTGCTGTTAAGAGCAGTCTGTATAACCTTGTTTTTAGGATACACAGTAGTAAGTTAAGAGAAATAAGTGTGTTTGAATGAGAGAGGAATCAAACCGTGACAGAGAACCACTGCTTTGTCTTTCCAGAGGGCCTGAATTAGTTTTTAATTGGCTGTTTGGTGTCAGAGTGGTCCATTTATGGGCTCGGTGTATTAACATTCCTGAATGCAATGAAGTAAAAACCAAATGGAGCTGCACTATGAGAGAGTGTTGGAACCCAGACCACTTTTATGGGGTATGAACTGTGCCTGAGACCACAAGTGCTAAGGATGGGTGTCCATGAAGCCATTAATCTAAAAGAGCAAAACAGCTAAACGCCGTCTGGGGAACATGCAACAGATGTCAAATTGTCGGGCCTTTAAATCGAACAAAGGCAAGTTGCTTTTCTTCATCTGTTGAGGACTATGGGTAATTTTCAGCTTGGTCTTATTGAAAGTCAGCGAGTGCCAGCTCTCCTCAGGCTGTTTCTGCAGGATCTTTTTTCAGTTATCTGTCCATGTGTCAGGCGAAATCTTAACCAACTCAGTCTCCAGAGGGAGCTACAAAGTGAAAGCTCACCCACTGACTTCTGAAAGTGGCCTGTAATTGGTCGCATTTCTCAGGCTGAAATGGGTCCGTGTGTGCTGATGCTCCTGACCGAGAGGTGTTTGATTAGCCAACAGCAGTGGAGTGATAAACTGTCTGTAGGTGTTGAGGCGAGGCCCTGCAGTGTGAGAAAGATGAACTCCTCTTCAGCTTTTAAGATGTTATAGGTCACATTCTTCTGACCAGTATAAGCTCATAAAACTTGCAGGGGCCCTCAAGAATGTTTCCAAAGAAGGAAAGCACAACTTATAAAGGCACCTCTAGAAACCGGACATGCATTTGCAAGCTGTGCTGCAGTTGGCAGGCACAGTGTCTTTATGAGCTTTTTCATTGTAGGGCTACTTAAGTAATACATTCATGGGGAATTCATTTGTTAAAATGAATCATTTTGCAATATATCAGATCTAGACACCCAGTTTTCCACTTGTACCAGATGTAATCAATTAGCTGGCATGCTTGGAGTCCAAATTTTGCTTCCTCTGTTTAGAAAATGGATCTATGAGTGTACGGTTCCTAACAAACAACATACCTCAGTAGTCACCCAACAAAGACTTCCTAATTCAGTTCTGTAAAAATATGACCTCGCTCACTGTGCAGTCATTTCAGCCAACACCACGACTGGTGTTCACAAAGCAGGACTGTTCTTGGATCAGATTCATTGACACAAATACTGATTCCAGATCAGCTCCGCCAGCCCCGAGGTGGGTTGTGAATATGGATCCTGTTCCTGTCTTGTTCATGTTTATAGAATATATATAGAATATATTGATATACAGTGACTCATACTGTGTCCTAAATCACCTCAACAATTCTGTTCCACTTTAGTAAACTGGATGTGATGTAATTTTACAAAAAAAAAAGGCATCCAATGCGTGCAAAATGCAGAAGGAATCAGCCGAGAGGAATGAAACTTGGTGGGTAAGTTTGACATCATGAAACAAGCAGATGATGAAGTTTCATGCTCGACCGCGCATGTGGCCTACACAAGGATGGGCCTTATCTTTGTACCTGACTGACCCAACAGCCACTATTACGGACATTCGGTGAACAGGGATGCCATCCATGTGCCATTCTGCTAGTGCCGGCACCAAGAGGCAGGAATACTTGTAAGTAGACCATTACAACGACTGCCCCTAACGCCACGTCAACACCGCCAACGTTTGCAAAGGTGTTGTGTCAGACTGTCATGGAGTGACTCAGAATGGCAGCAGTCCTGCTTTTGTCTTGGTGGAGACAACCAACTGATCTGCGTGTGGAGGCACTGTGGAGGACCCTGACCATGGCAGCAAGATGGATGGGAGGTTGGACATCCTCATCATTCTCTACAATGACTGACACTTTACTAAGACCTCCTAACAAATACGAGGTCCAGACATCAATGTTAGTTGAATACGCCATTACCATTGTTGGTCACTGCATTATGGTGTGGCTTGTTAACTTTTTATGTAACTTAGCTATGACAGCTATTTGTAGTGATGGTTGATTGATTAGTTCTTGCATAATTGACCTGTTTTGACCAAAATTATTTGTTTCTACTATATATAATTATTGATATTGAGCAATATATTATGTATTTCCACATTTACAGTTCCAGCACAAAATTACATATTGACGTTAACATTACCTCTTCATGAAAGTCAGAGAGGTGTTATAAAGATTTGGTCGTACATTGTTACAATTCAATGCCCCATCGCAACAACTGATGGGCACTGTGATGGAGCCGACCATTACGCAAAGCTAGTGTGTGGAATATTTGTATCTATATTTTTACATTAGTAGTTTACCAGTATGACATTTTAAGCATAACCAAATATACTGTGATTAGCCCTGTGAACCTCGCAGCTTCAGCTCCAAACTAAAGAAGTATGGATCTGACTCCAAACGTGTGTTGGCTGATCGACTACATCTGGAGAAAGTGGAAAATTGTGGGAAGCCATTCCTTTAAGATGTAAATGAAGCCATTCGGGGTGGTTTCTTCATTTTAGAGGAACCTGCCGAGTCCGAATTCCTCATACGATGATAAGAACCAGACTGCGAACCAGATCTGAGACAAATAATACCTAAGTTACCTCACAGAAAGCTGTTGCGTGAAGTGGTTACCAGTACAGTGCATGATGCCTGAGGCATTGTTTTACAATAGTTCTGAGACGAAGGTTTGGCCTAAAACGTGTTTTTTAATATCCATTCTTGGCGGAGAGATACATGCATCGCTTTGTAAGGCAAAAGAAAAAAGTCTCCAAAGAAAACTTTTCTTTTTCAGATTAACCACAATTGAATACATTAAAATGAAGAAATGAAAAAGAAGCATGTAGGTCCATTGATCATATCTGATGCTAATTTAACTGGTTATAGTTACGCTGTAGACATTGCACCCCCTGGTTCCTCTCACCGCCACTGAAAAAATGGATGGAATTCCCCCTTAAAAGCTCCCAAGGCCCAGAACTCTGTACTCACTAAGTTGGGCCAAGGTGCTCAGTTTCACCATAACCCATGCACCTGGTCTGCCATCCCACAGAGCTATTGTCTAAGCGCAGCAGGAATGTACTCGGAAGGGGGAAAAAAACTGCTATATCAAAGAGTGAACTTGAAAAAACGCAAGGGGGTGGAAGAACGCAGTCCTCCAAGCTTTTTTTCCTCAAATTGTGAGAGGTATTCAAGTCCGAGATCAAACAAAATGGCTTTCAAGTCTCTGCCCACAGTCCGTTTGACAGGGTTGGGAAGGGGTGCCCAGCTCTGCTCCTGGAAGGCCAGTGTCCGGCACAGTGTGGCAGTTTCCCTACCTTAGTGCAGACCTACTAAACCTGCAAATGAACCAATAGGTCAGAACCACATGTTCTTGAGGAGGGAGATCACCAAAGCGTGCTGAACTCCAGCCCTTCAGAACCAGAACTGGGGCACCCCTGGGCTTGGGTTTCCTGTATGGAGCCTACATGGAGCATCGGCTTTAGGGCTCATTTTCCAGCATGCGCTTTTCTCTGCAGCCTTTCGCTGTTTAAAGACACGGTTTTCAAACCAACATGCTCGTGGCAAGCATGGCGCAGTGAAAATCCCAAACTTTTAACCATATCTGGTTTCTGTCCCCACTGTTCTCTGGCATTCCCTCTGTCTCCTAACTCTCTGCTTTTTCCACTCTCAGCCTTCTCCCCCTCCTCACTTTGGTTACAGTTGGCTGCCACAGCTCTGTCAGGACACAGGAGCGAGTAAATCTTCACAGAAGCGCAGCAGCCAAGCGGAGCCCACCGCTTAAAACAGACCACAGGGAATGTTCGTGCCTGACGGGCAATGCTCTACCCTTCCCACTCGCTCCCCCCCGGGGACGCTCCAGTGTGCAGTCCTCTGGATTCCGGGCTAAAGTGCTCCCTTTTCCCCTCCTCTCCTTTACAGAGGTGCTATCAGGCCATCGGCGCAAATGGAGCACAGCACAATGTGCTACTTGAAGCAGTTAGACAAGGGGCCTTTTTATCCCGCCACAGTTTCTTACAGGTTGTTGACATTGATGAGTCACTTTATGGGAAAGGAACGAGTGTCAGCCGCACAAACAGTCCCACATTTTTCTCTCCCCCCAGAAGACACAATATCTTAGGGGTGGGTAGTTAGCTCACGGATCACTGGGGCTACCTCCTCGCATCACTCTTCCCATTGCCTGCCCACTGCTTTACGCCCGTTTACTTAACAACACCCTTTAAAACCAATCTGGCAAACAGCAGCACAAACACTCTCTGCCCAGACAACAGTGCCTCTCTCTGCCCAGCCTGGAGGCTTTCCTTCACTACAGCTTGTTTTCACTCATAACAGCATGGAGCTGCCCACCCTGCAGAGGCTCGGGGTTTTCGAGCCAGCCATTCTCACTCAACACAATGGCGGCTTTTTTAGAGGTCAGGCCTGGACTGAATGTTCTTGTGCAGAGCCTACACTAATATTAAGCAGAGAGTGGCTATTTGATACAGCATTCCAGACCAGACATTTTCACATCCTGCTCAAGAGGCCTCTGTCCGATCAGCCAGGCCTTGACCATACCATCTCATCACTTGCTAGCCGTTTTCAACGTGCATCTTGATGCATGTGGGTTTGGTAACCAACTGGACATTCTAATAGGATAGGCTTATTCTTCCTCCACCAATCCAGAGATGAAGGCCAAGGAGGATATGTCCTTCCTCACTTAACACCATGTTGGCGTATGTAGCAGTTCTGGTCTGATCTGAATGTTCTTGTGAAGGGCTTCCATTGATACGAAAGAGTTCGTGGCGGTTTGATCCAAGAGCAACATTCCAGACCAGACATTTTCACATCATGCTCAGGAAGTACAAAGCGTCTTCCTGATCAGACTGCCTTATCGGCCTTGGGCTTTTTTTGCTGCTAGTTGATTTAATGTTTGGTGCTATGATGTGTGTGGTTTTGGTAACCAATCGGACATTCTAATGGGCTGAGCTCTTTCCTCTGTTAAAGATCCAAATATGAACGATGCCAGTGAGTCCCAAGAGAACCACAGACATTTGGCGTTTGTTGAGGCATCATGGATTCGAATATGGAGCCTACTGCTGAATATCATGTTTTTTTGAGAAGAGAACTAATGAAAACCAGGAAACTCTAGAGCTTGTGAACCAAATCCCAAAGCGCAAGGCATTCTGGTTAGGTTTCTTCCCCCGTATGTTTGTGAGTTTCTGCTGATTGTTTGATTTATGGCAGCCTTTTGCAAAAATTAGTATGTTTTGCTTTTGGGGTCCCTCTATAGTTGTGGAGTATAATTCACTCGAACACCGCCCTCTTGCTTTGAGCTACCCGCCCTCATGGACAGCTGTACACATGCATTTGTTGGTGAACTGAAACATAGAGAGTCCAGCTCCTATTTGCATGTATGTGCGTCATGCAGGCATATTTACATTTATGGCATTTAGCTAATGTTCTTATCCAAAGCGCCTTAGGAGGTGAATCATATACAGGTAGGCCAATGTAGTGTTAGGAGTCTTGCCCAAGGACTCTTATTGGTGTAGCATAGCATAGTCACCCAGACCAGAATTTGAACCCCAGTCTCCCACATGGGACAGTAGCTTCCTGGTGGGGAGTGGTGTTATCCGATGCTGCAGATCACTCTCATGTTTTCACTTCCTTCTATGTGTGAATGTGATGATGTAGAGCTACACATCACCAGTGTATGTTAGATGTATACACTTCCCGATACTTACCTGTGACTATTTCTTACCCGTATGGTTTAAAAGAGTAATGAGGTCGAAACTCAGGCTTTTACTTACCGGGGTTAGTCTAACCTCTGCAGAAGGGGAGGGAGGTACAGAAATTGTACTAAGCTAATATTGTACAGGGGTTGGACAATGAAACTGAAACACCTGTCATTTTAGTGTGGGAGGTCTCATGGCTAAATTGGACCAGCCTGGTGGCCAATCTTCATTATTTGCACATTGCACCAGTAAGAGCAGAGTGTGAAGGTTCAGTTAGCAGGTAAGAGCACAGTTCTGCTCAAAATACTGCAATGCACACAACATTATGGGAGACATACCAGAGTTCAAAAGAGGACAAATTGTTGGTGCACGTCTTGCTGGCGCATCTGTGACCAAGACAGCAAGTCTTTGTGATGTATCAAGAGCCACGGTATCCAGGGTAATGGAGGCCCTACACCATACTAATAAATGATTGTGGTCTAAAACCAGGTGCTTCAGTTTCATTGTCCAACCCCGGTATATAGAGATGTGCACATTGTATGTTGAATTTAAGGATAAGAAAGCCATCACTTGTAAAGTGAGTTAATTAACTGTATAGAGAGATAATCACTTGTTGCACCAGAAATGTTTTGATATTCATTGTCCTTGTTTTACCCTTTGTAAGAGTGGAATATTCTGGGGGAGGGGCTAATGGAATATAACAGCGTGCAACAGGGATAGTGGGTCACTTTTGCCTAGACGAACGGGCTAAGAGTGTTACTGAGAGATCTTTAAGATTTTGCAGCCATCGATCTGTTTATCTCTGGATGGGTTATGGGTAGTTTTGTTTTTCGTCCAGTGCACGCACTTGTAAATATGTAAATAGCTGTCTGTGTCGTGTAAACAAAGAGGTGAAGGGAAAACATCTCCAGTTTTCGTGCCGGCCAACTTTTTCCAGGCCCTAAGGCCTCTCGCCCGACCCATAGGGTGTGACTCACCACTCTTGCACCCTGCAGGGGCTGTGGGCCACGCACTATTAGAGTGAACAACTAAAATGTCTAGTGTAATCTGTAGTGTACATATACCTGCGATTCGTGCAGTGTTTTCTAATTAGCTGCGGGAGTGTCTTGTATCTTGCTATCCCTTTTAGCCCTGTCCAACAAGTAAAAGCCATTCATGTCCGTTCTCACCTCCTCCAACAATGCCTTCTTTGGTCTCTACAGCCAGCTGAAGACCCATAGTTATTAATATGTGACATGGGACCATAAAGCATTACACAGTTCTCGTAATAGGTCTTGTCGTGATTGGCTCCTCCAAAGTTACATAGCACTATCGCAGGCCACGAGTGTCAACAACAGAGACACCATTTTCTGTATAATATGATTCTGAAGCTGTTACTTTTAAAATATAAGACATAGTATGACAGCACTTCAGATTAGACCTAAGAACTGTGTGGGGGTGTGGCTAATGGAAGCTTGATTGACAGCTCTCTGTCCAGCTTTTAGAAAGCAGACTGATGAATGAACAATGTTGGTTTACAGATAAACAGAAAGCTACAGACAGGTGGCCTAGCTTGCTAGCTGTTGGTTATGCTGGTTAGCATAAGCTGGCTAAGTTCCTCTGACTTTGAAACTGTTTTGTGTGGGCGGGGCAAGCAATATCAGCCTTGTGATTGATCAGGGGAATGCTTACAGAACCGCTGCCCAAGATTAGGACCTCCCAGTTTACATAAAGAGGAGTTAGGTATGGTGAAACCCAGTAGACATTTATCTTGGAGAATGATAAACAAGATTACTGTCCCCTTAGGCTTTATGCAGTCTGATCCCTGAGAATGATTATCGTATCAGCAGTGATTAACCCAAATCTATTACAGCACAATATATAAATGTAAAATTATATTGGCTGATATTATTTTCAGCCCCTTATGGTAATATTTTTAAATCAGTTGGGCCCTAGTGGTTATGCTCATTTATGTTTATCAGGGGAAGATAAGCATGCAATCTCAATAGAGACTCCATTACAATTATTCAGCCTCGCTATATAAAATGGTCCTTGTTTTTGCCTCTAATTTCACATTCTTAACTCATGAATAATCGGGACAGGCATTATTGTGTCTAGCCTGGCCATGACTGAATTCGCTCAGGCTTTTACTGGGGTTTGGCATGGATACAGGAATGCTAGTGAACAGGTGGAAACGGGGTTCTGGTGGATGTAATTATCTGTGCGTATTCAGTGCCGTTAAACCCAGTAACTTTTTTTTTTTTCTTCTTCTTCTTCCTCTTCGTCCTTCATTTTGTATGTTTTTTCAGCCCAGACAGTTTGGGTGAGCCCCAGACGCTTTAACAGCCCATTAACCATAAATTTGCTTTAATTCTGCGGTGTTTACGACTGGAACGCTTGCGAAAAATGATTCCTACGTCTGCCTCCTCAAAAAATTGCATGGAGAGGTTTGAGGCAATTAGGGGAGGAAGTTTTCCTCCGCTTGATTCATTATTTATTCTCATAACAAAGGCTCTATATTCCATCGCGATTGCCGTCATCACATCTGCTCCAGCCGTTTTCCCTCCTTTCTCGGTTACATATAGCGATTTGCCGATAATGTCAGAGTGCGTCTTAGCTCTATATTAGAGTTACCAAGCATGGGCTGAAGCCAGTCCCCTGTATAAGAACCAGTCAAAGAGCTTGTGAGGACGGCAAGACAAGACTAGAGCAGCCGAAGAGCCTGATAGAAGACAGCAGCTGGCTTTGACTAGGCCATAACTCTGAGGGCGGAAGTATTGAGTTAACCCCCTCTTCAAGAAGGCACGCTTCTCCTGTCCAGTTCCAAGCCTGGCCTAGATTTATACCGCACCCCCTCCGCCCCCAGCCCTCTCTTTCTGCGCATCTTCATGGCTGAGGCACATCTGGAGATGGGTACAGGACATGGAGGGAAACCTGCTGCCTCTCTTGCTCTCTCTAACCTCCGTCCGCTCACTGATATGGGCTCTGATTGTCGGTAATTTGGCCCCGAACCTTAAATTTATGGTTCACCTACAATGTATGCCTTTTATGTGATGATGTTTGTTTTCCCTATGGCAGTGTGTAAGGTCTGATTGTGTTACGTGAGCTTCAGGGCTGTTGGCTAGCGTCTGCGTCTCAGAGAGAGACAAGCATAGCAGTGCAAACCAAGGATTTCGAGAGTTTACCAGATGTGCCAGGGAAATGATACTGTATGATGAGAATTGTCATAGCGGCTGTACATTGTTAACCTTTCATTAGTGCTCGCAGCTTGTTCGGTTTAGGCTTCATTGTTCTGAGCAGCATTTACACTCAGTCGCCATGTTGCCAGGAGCGCCATCTGAGTTGTTTTAATGCTGAAATGTAGATGGCAACCTCTGGATTTTTCACCAATATGAAGACATGCGTACCGATCAATGTTGACAGCGCTTTCGGCGAAAGTAAAGGAGATTTAAAAGATGTTGTTGTGCCTCCTTAAATGTAAAACCTGTGGGCATGTACTTTAGTGTTGTCGTATATTCAGCTCAGTACATTTTCCCAAGAAGTTCCAGGATTCGAATGAACAGCGTAAACAAACGGGTGCCAGACGATGCAGTGCTTTGGCCTCGGGATCTACTGAGAGCCAAGAGTGGAGTCATTAATGAGACTCTAGCGAGCGCAGGGCCGTTCTCATACTCCACACAGTCTAGACGGTGCACACTCAAAACTCGAAAATAATCACAGCTTATCCTCGTTCACAACGTGGCCGTGAGCATCGGCACGTAACTGAGCACTTTACCTTCACTCCCGTCTGCCGTAGTTCTACAGAGCAAACAATACCTACATACGTGTACTTGCACATACATCGTACACATACATGTATATATAGGCTTACTGGCCAAACACTAGTCACCTGTTCAAAGGTATTAGTAACTTCAGGCTCCTGCAGGTGGCGCTGCACAAGGATAGTGGGGCTATAAATACCTGTAGGGTGTGAGTGACGGGATCTATTGATTGAGAGGAGGTGGCACAGTGCAGAGAATGTCTCGATCCATGCGTGGAAAATGGCTCCAAAGCATTTTGGCTAAAAGAGGTGACTGAGCATTGGGGCGGGCCAAAGACCATAGTGTGAAGGAAGTAGCTGAATCTGCAGGTGTATGGAAGCGTACAGTCATATGAGCAGTGGCTAAAATCCCAGTCTACAGGGAATTCTCCTCAGAGTTATTCCAGGGAGGGCATCCACCAAATCTGGCCCAACTTTGCAAGTCTTTGATACAAGAGTGTCTGAACACCGATGTGGCTACATCCAGAAACCAAACCTGTCCAGTCCATGGCAAATGGGAAAACAGCTGGTTTGTGTGGTTATCAGGTATGCTTTAGTCACAGTTGGGTGGTAAGATGTGTGTTTGTGTTGATTGTGTTTTACTGTGTTGGGCTGTGGGGTTCGTTAGAGTATGCTTGTTCCTTAACCATAAACAGTTAGTATATGGCTAGAGGTGACCTGCCTGGTTTTCCTGTTGTTTCTTATGGCCTCCTTCATCTTGCCGCTAAACTGGAAGAGGTTGAGCTGAGCAGATCTATAAACTCAACATTTAGAGCGTCCACTCTTTAACACGTCCACTCTTTAACACGTCCACGCTTTATTATAGCATCCATTCTTTTCAGGAAACCTGCTTTAAGTTTTTCCACACCTCCAATGTTCAGTCTGAAGTTTTGCTTTTCACCATTCAAGTACTCCCCAACGGTAGTGGTCAGGACTCAGGTCAGGCCGTTATTCTAAATAACACCAGCAGCATTTTTGCTTGATTTGCAAATAGTCTTTGCTGTAGTCCCTGTCCTTTCTCAGTGAGGAGCTTCTTGACATCCTTTCTGACCCATAGCATAGCTTTGAGTTGTCTTCTCCCCATGCAAGGATGGGTAGAAACACCTGTGGATGTTTTCAGATCTGAAGCGAAGCTTAATTTACTTTTTAATCCTTTAATAATATTTAAGCGATTAAATTGTCATTAACTCCTATTTTCCCTCTACCATTTCATAGCAGAGCACTGTAGTTACACCAGATCGATGCAGAGGTAAGCCTTTTTACCCACGCTCCTTCGTGGAAGGCAAGAAGAACTCCATGAACCCAGGCCACCAAATTCCTATACATCCAAATTTTACATTCCCTCCTTGCAGCTATTTCCTGTTCGTAATATTTAGTAAATCAAGCGAAATGGCCAGAACTTATGCAGACAATGCTTAATGCTGCTTATTCTCAGAGGAGGACCTTAGTCTGTCTCCCTCTTTTTCTCTCTTCATACCTTTCTTACTCCCAGTCATGCCCTGTTCTCTCTGTGAGAGCTCAGATGGACAGATCTCCTTCCCTCTACCGTTTACTTAGAGTTTTAAGAGCTAGGGTGAAGCCGGGGCTAGCCATATCACCTTACACAACGTGCGTCCTAGATAATGCTGAGCAGTGTGGGTGGCTTTTTTGTTTTTTGGAAAGTGGGGTGGGGGGGTAGCAGTGGAGGTGTAGAAGGGGAGGGTCCTCACTAGCAGTGTTAATACATTGGGAAGCCCTGACTAAAGAGTGTGGAACTCACTCTGTAGGACAAATTCCTACACCTGGTCAGTCTCATACCCAGCTCCATGAGAGAGAAGCCTTTCCTGAGTGATTAGGGTTATGCTGTGGCTTTCTGAAAGACGTCATTATTGGTACTTTGGGTGGTTCTGAGCTTAATGGAAGGCTGGACAGTAGTCAAAGAGTTTGGAACAGTAATGCCCAGTGTGGGACATTGGCCCCATGGGATGGCGGTTGTTCCACTTTTCAAAGTCCAGCTGGAGACTTTTGTGCTGGTTACAAACCTTCTGGTCTGTTTCAGGTGTGACTGTTTAATCAAAGACTGAGGCTTAAGAATGAAATAGGAAAACAAGAAACTTCCTGGAAGCTGAGGAAATCCTCCAGGAAAGAAATGGGCTGTGGCCAGATTCCTTGAGACTCAATGCTCACACAAAAGGCTCTAATTTGCCTGACTTTGATAAAGTCCTCGCTGTAATACACCCATCGTCAATAAATGGTTGCACCCAGAAGGAGGTGTGGGATTGCAGTTCTAAGGAGTAGGAATATAAAGGTCACCAGGAACAATAAAGTATGATACATTTCAACTGATATGGCCAACATTTATTGAGCTACAAATGCAGAAGTAGTGTCTCTCAGTATGGCATCAGGCCGCCATGTTTGCTAATGCAACATCCCGGATGTCTGAGCATGGAGTTGTAGAGCTTCCTAATGGTGTCCTGTGCTAATCCATCCCATGCAGCTTCAATATCCTTACACAGTTCCTGCATATTTTGCGGTAGGGGTGGAGGTAGAGGTGGAGGTGGAGTGACTCCCAGCTTTCTGGACATTTGACACATCACAGCAAACCATTCGTCTTGGTGCTGAACATGGTGCCTCCACCACGACGAAAGCAGAACTCTGAAGGTCACTGAAGATGACCCGCTGCCATTCTGAGTCACTCCATGACAGTCTGGCATGACACCATTGCAGTCTTTGGTGATGTTGATGTGGGCGTTGTCGAATTGGTCTGTGTGCATGTAGTCCTGTGTTGTGCCAAAGGTGCAGTCATGGCTGTTGGGTCAGTAAGGTACAGTGATAAGGCCCGTCCTTGCTTACATCACATGTACATCTGTAACTGAAACTTGAGTCATTTGCATGTCTCTCAATGTCAAAACTACCCACCAAGTTTCATTCATATTTGTGCAGCTATTCTTTTGATAAGTGCTTAGCCAGGTTTCACAGGGGCCCCGTAGTAAATGCTGACTCTACGATCCAGACTGTGTCAGTTCAAAAAGTCAGTTTTTATTTTTTTACCAGCAAAAGCTTTAAAAACCCATCATGAAAAGACAGATTAACATGCAACTCCTGAGCTTATTTAGTCAGCGGTTAATGTGTACTTTCAGGAAAGACAACTCAAGGTCTGCTCATCATACTCCCACACAGCTTCAGACATGTTTAACTACGCATGTGCTCTCTTCCACTTTCACACAGAGGCAGAAGCACTCTGAGAACCTTTCCTCACAGTCTTGCGGTCATAACTCTTGATACATTAATTTTTGTCACATGGGGGGAGCAAGCGGACTTCTGTATTTCCAAGCTCGTCATTGGAGGTGTAATGGGTCCCTGTAGGAGCCTGTCTCTCTCTAAATAACAGGGAGAGGGGTCCTGTCAGACCAGAGGCCTCCAGAAGCTAGAATGGAGTTCATAACGAGGTTAGGGACAGTGTTGTTTCTTTTGTGGGTGGGGTGGGGGAGTGGGGATGATTGGCCATCACTGGTGCCCCTCCAAAGCAGATTGATTATCAGCACTGGACTGCTGGGTATTGTTCATTTTTGGGTGTTATACATCCTTATTTTGATTCTCTCCACATGTTCAGCTTCAAACTGAACGACTTTTAATTCCGCCAGAAGCCACATGACATGGCCTGCAGAGCAGAACGTTTATCCATGTTTCCATGAATCAAAACAGAGTCGTGAGCCCCTTCCGAAATGAAAGACTACACTCACTGCTACCAGACTAAG
Source organism: Prochilodus magdalenae (assembly GCA_024036415.1). NCBI lineage: Eukaryota > Metazoa > Chordata > Actinopteri > Characiformes > Prochilodontidae > Prochilodus > Prochilodus magdalenae. Next base: position 105,370 of record JAMWET010006099.1, read on the forward strand.
CCCTGCGATTTAGCCGTAGATTTACGATTTTAGCCTCTCAGGTCAACAATGTCATTTGCAACATCAAAAGACGTCAAACATAAAAGAATAAGGCTCTGGGGAACGCTGCATGCTAGAGACTTCATATTTTGCCCAGAAGTATAGCATTGATCCATCAACAAGTTAGAAATACAGCCTCTGATTGGTCTACAAGTTAGGGACACAGCCTCTGATTGGTCTACAAGTCAGTAACACAGCCTCTGATGGGTCTACATGTTAGGAACACAGTCTCTGATTGGTCTACAAGTCAGTAACACAGCCTCTGATTGGTCTACAAGTCAGTAACACAGCCTCTGATCGGTCTACAAGTCAGGAACACAGCACCTTATTGATCTACATGTTAGTAACACAGCCTCTGATTGGTCAACAAGTTAGGGACACAGCCTCTGATTGGTCTACATGTTAGGAACACAGCCTCTGATTTGTCTACAAGTCAGTAACACAGCCTCTGATTGGTCTACAAGTCAGTAACACAGCCTCTGATTGGTCTACAAGTCAGTAACACAGCCTCTGATTGGTCTACAAGTCAGTAACACAGCCACTGATTGGTCTACATGTAAGGAACGCAGCCACTGATTGGTCCACAAGTTAGGAACACAGCCTCTGATTGGTCAAGAAGTCAGGAACACAGCCTCTGATTGGTCTACACGTTAGGAACACAGCATCTGATTGGTCTACAAGTCAGGAACACAGCCTCTGATTGGTCAACAAATTAGAAACAAAGTCTCTGATTGGTCTACAAATTAGAAACACAGCCACTGATTGGTCTACATGTTAGGAACACAGCATCTGATTTGTCTACATGTTAGGAACACAGCATCTGATTGGTCTACATGTTAGGAACACAGTCTCTGATTGGTCTACATGTTGGGAACACAGCATCTGATTGGTCTACATGTTAGGAACACAGCCTCTGACTGTTGTACAAGTCTAAAACGTAGTCTCTGGAAGGTCTACAAGTTCAGATTGGAGCACAAGTGATAAAAGTCAGAAGTGGGACTTGTCAATCAAGATGACCCGCTGCTGTTCTGAGTCACTCCCTGACAGTCTGGCATGATGTTATTTCAGTCTTTGGTAATGTTGACACAGTGTTAAGGGCAGTCGTCACAATGGCCTGACGAATTAAATCATTGGCATGGGTCAAAAGTTTCTTTCCTGTCGGTTAAAATGGACAGCACACTCTGTCCCCCACGTCCCAACCAATAAGTTCTGAGCCCTACCTTATCAATAACCTATTGTAGGGTGTGGCTGGTAGGATCACCCTACTCTAGAATCTGCAATCCTGAAACTGCAGGCTTATTATTCAGCTATTGACCTATAGGCTCTTTATACAGTAGCTATTATGAATTAATCCTCAACTGTGAAGCTAATATGCGAGATACTGATGTGTGATTCCATGGAATTCACATTCGAGTTCAGTGAAAAGGAAATATTTTGGTCTGTCAAAGGTAATAAAGGTGTCGCAGCATGCCTGTGATGCTGTGATAATTCGAAAGTGCTTGCCTCCTCATCTTTATGTGTTGGCCTCTGCGCTGAGCCTGCAGTTTGCATCAGAACACTGAGGCATTTCATTCCCTTCAGGGGGATTTGACAAAGATTTCCTGGTCCTTATTAAATTATAATCCCCCTCCTCACTCACCCCACTGCCACCTCCCCCACACCCCCTATTTTCATGGAGGAGTCTGGGCACTTTCTGCTGCCAGCCGGGCTGAGAGAATATGCGAGAGGATTACCTTGTGTCCTAGCCCATTTAGTGGAGGTGGAAGGCCGATTGCCGTGCCACACATCTGAAATGGGTCAGGGTGGAGGCGCCGTGGCTAGCAGTCCCTCACTAAGCACTTCCCTATGTGCCATGGTCTTTAGGCAGGCCCTTGTTGGACAACACTTCCAACCCTTAGCTTAGTGACTGCTTTAATGGGTGTCAGAAATGGAGCAGAGGGAGTGTTATGATAGACATGAACCCAAGTCTCCAAACTCTCCTCCTGGAAACAATCGCAGGCTAACGGCACAGGGTTCTGAACTTTTCCAGGCCAGGAGAGAGGAGTGAAGTTCGGGATTATGTGAGATTTCCCCCGTGTAAGCCAATTATGTGATACCCAAAAATTCACACCCTGAGCAGAAGAAAGGCATAGATCCTTTTAGGCCCTGGCACAAGCCGCCCAAAACTCAAGACTCTTAATTGTGCCTTCAGTTTCAGCTTATGACACCAGGAACAAGCACAGCCTTTGTAACTGGATTAACTTGTAAGGTAAATATTTGGATGGGTTTTGCAGAAGACCAGGATGTAAGTACAGTGCTCATTTATCATCCTTGATGCACCCTGAAGTGTACGCCTTTCGCAACGTGGATCCCAGAGTAATCTTAGCTCTGCAGATTCCTGGGGCCCCAAAGCCACATTAGACATAGGCATGTGCATGCTCCCCTCCCTATGGAAATGTCCAGGGAGTTCACCTCCACATGTAAAGCCTCGCTCCACTGACGAGTACCACCCACATGGAGGAGCAATGCTAGCCATTCGTCATTCCGGACTGAATGCATGGCACGGGCTGCCGAGTCAGAAACACGCCCAGCTGATGACTGCTCTTTGATCGGGCCACCTGACTGCTGCTACCGCACACTTCCGTCTTCCACTCCTCCATCCATCCGTCCATCCATCAATCCTTTCCCGCAGCTCCACTCTTCCAGCCTCCATTCCCACTGTTCTTCCTCCCTCACCACCTGGGGAAAATGTACGTGGGGAGCAGCCAGCACGTGTCAGTGTTTAAAAGCAGAGACGTGGGGAGAAAAAAGGGGCCTCTGCTTCGTCAGGACCTGGCAGCCCACAATAAGAGCATTCACACAGGCAGTGTGCTGCGGAAAGACAGTGTGGACGGAGGGGTGGGGTGGGGGGTATTGGGGTGGCTTGAGGAAAGAGAACAGAGGGAAAAAGAGGGTTACAGAAAAGGGTGAACCTCGCCAGCTCTACCTCAAATAAGTCATGGAATGAGAGGGAGAGAGAGAGAGAGAGAGAGAGAGAGAGAGAGAGAGAGAGAAGTAAGAGGAAAAACAGAGCTTGTTGATGGAGCAGGCAGGGAAGGACAGAGGGATCAAATTGTGTCTGTGTCTGAGGAGAGACGGGTCACAGAGAAAAGCAGAGCAGACAGACAACACACTCCACAGACGGCCCGGCAGGGGCACATCCAAAACTGAGGTCATGCAAGAGGAGCCAGCTGAGCTTCTGTGTTTCACTTAGTGGTTCAGTTAGCGCTTCAGAATAATAGCAGAGTTAGGTTTACCTGGATAGGCTCTGGAATCTAAAGGGCATCTGTTATGCTTTTCCTTTTTTCTCCTTGTCCTTTAGTTTGTTGTAGTGTGTTGTTGTAGTGTGACGTGTGTTGCATGTCAATGGTCTGCAAAGTTATATGTCCCAAAGTAGACACCAGGGGGAAAAACCACCGTCTCCCACCGAAACCACTTTGATCAGAGGCCTGAAAGGTCTCACTGGAATTCCAGCCCTGTTTCTCTGTTACGAGATGATGTCATCTCATAACACAATCCTGACTGGCTGCCAGTAGTGACAGAGGTTGTCGCAGGAAGCCTGTGTTGCCTTTAATGCATTTGCTGCTCTGGCATTTGACGATTTAAAACAGAGAGGTCAAGCTGACCAATCAGAGCACAGTGGGCTTCAAGAGGTGGAGCTGGGGCAGTCGTGGGGGGCAGGTTAGGGAACCAGCCTTGTGACCGGAGGGTCGCCGGTTCGATTCCCTGAACTGACAGTAACGACTGAGGTGCCCTTGAGCAAGGCACCCTAACCCCCAACTGCTCCCCAGGCGCAGTGGATAGGGCTGCCCACCGCTCCGGGTAAGTGTGCTCACTGATGTGTGTTCACTAGTGATTGTGTTTGTGGGTGTTTCACTTCACGGATGGGTTAAATGCGTAGACTAAATTTCCCCACTGTGGGATCAACAAGGGATTTAATTTCAATTTAAATTTAAATCTATAGACAAAGGAGTGCCAATGAAGCACTTCAGACAGAGGGTGTATACAGATTTACAACATGGGGAAAATGTATTTTGGGAATATCTAAGCATACACATCTATTCCTTATATACATCTATTCTAATTATCGATATTGAGTGTGGTACATGGACATCTGAGCTGGCTGGTCTAATCCACATATTAGAAGCTCAAGGAGACCTTTATTTGGTCTTTTAAGTGGTTGTTGACGTTTGTTAAAGCTTTGAGAATATTAATTTCACAATTTATTCACATTTTTGGGCTTTATTAGATTTTAAACACCTTCCATGGCTCAGACCAGCAGCTAAACCCTGGCCCAGGAGTATGGGCCCTGCATACTGCAGCTCATTCAACCAGTCATCTAATGATCAATACTGGGGGGTCATGAGCCACAGTTTGAGCACGGTTGGCTTCGACTGACTATGGAAGAAGCTGGGTTTGAATATGGATAAGATCATTATCTCATCAGCAGTGGGACTGAGTTAGAGGTACACAGCCAGGTCAGAGAAAAGCTAGAGCTCTGTCTGCTGGCAGTCCCCCAGAATACTAAGCCCTAATGTGTGTGTATGTGGGTGTGGGATGTACTGTATGTTTAGCGGTTTGGTATTCAGAGGAGATACCATGAAGGGCTGCGCTTCACTCGCCCTGGCTATCTTATGAAACACATATGTGCAAGTTCATGTGCATGTGCAGTGTTATGCATTCTTTCTATTTGATCTGATTCCACTGATTTATTGAAATGCCTTCTTAATGCCATCACTGAAATGCGTGGCGGATTGTACGAGTACTGTGGTGGTAACTGGAACCAGGTATCACAAATATCTTTATATTCTCACTGTCAAAGGAATAGCTGCACCCAGAAGGAAGTCTGGGACTGCAATGCTATTGGGAAGGAAGATAAAGGTTAGCAGGAACATTAAATTATGAAAAACCCAGAGTAATATGAGCAATATTAATTGAGCTACACATACAGAAGTAGTGTCTCAGTATGGCATTGGACCGCCATGTTTGATATCGCAAAATGCATACATCTCAGAATGAAGCTGTAGAGGTTCCTAATAGTGCACAGGTTTGTTGGTCATGTCCGCCAAGACCAAAGTGGGACTCGTCACTGACGGTCATCCGCTGCCATTGCGGGTTTTGGTGATGTTGATATGGTGTTAATGATCTGTGTGTGTGTAGTTCTGCGTTATGCAGAAATCCGCCAATGGTGCTGGCACTAACAGGATGGCAGGATGACGTGGTTGGTGTAGCTCAGCGGATAACACCACTACCCACCTTGGAACTGCCACCACATGTGGAGACTGGGGTTCGAATCCTGGTCTGAGCGGCTATGCTGTTCTACGCCAATAAGAGTCCTTGGGCAAGACTCCTAATACTACACTGGCCTACCTGTAATATGATTAACCTTGTAAGTCGCTCTGGATAAGAGTGTCAGCTAAATGCTGTAAATGACTCATGGAGGACATCACTGCTCACTGAATGTCCTCAACTGTGGCTGTTGAGTCAGTCAGGTACAGTGATATGGCCCGTTAATGCTTACATCACATCCTATCGGTTAATTCTGGGTGTAACTATTTTTTGATGAGTGTAGTATTTATCTAATTGGGTGTCTTCGTCTGTGAGCTTATGTATGCAGTAGTAATGCAGTGGTAAAATCTTTTGGTTACTATTTAGTCTTTTTCACCAAGAATGGAGAAAACCAGACCTTGCAGCTCAAAAGCTTATGTCAAAGCTATCAGAAAACAGGCATGGGACACCCTATCATAACGGTTTCATGGATTAACCTTCTGTGCAATCGTTTTTCAGAGGCTTTAGATGCTTTAGATGTCTGGTTCCTATCACTTCCACTGAGAGCAATTCTGACAGTTTCTGGAGCGTATCACCTCAGACCACTTTAGATGACTGTCTTAACGATTCCCATTCGAGAAAACAGTGTCTGTAGTGGTCCCTGATCATATACGCGAGCTACTTCTTTCTCATTTCCTGTGGAATCGGAAAGAATGGCTGTTCTTTTCTTCGGAGCGTAGCTGGTTTGTCTTAAGATGGCACGCAGACTGTTTTGGGATCTGTCTTAATCATGTTGCTTCATAATGACTGAAAGTTGCTCTCAGTAGGAGCTCACCAATTCCCCCTTCCACAGCCATTTATCAGTCTCCGCAAATGTTTACTGGCCCGACTGAAGCATTCGTATTGTTTTCGTATCGTCAAGATGAGCCGAAATGTGGAATACTTCGGTCATGAAGTCATGAAGATGGCCCGGAGAAAGATGGCTGTGTATTCAGCCTGTGTGCCAGCTGCCTGAAGACACAACAGTTCTGACCACAGCGTGCACATACGCCTGTGTGACCAGACAGTGTTGTGAATGCGTCTGATTCCTTTCTGAAATGCAGAGGCTCCAAGTATTACCATTCATGGCTTTGGGGGCCACACACGCGCACCATGCTGTTAGGCCGAAGGAATGTACTTCCTAGCGTCCCGACTATTACAGCATGGCAAACTCGAACAAGTAGGCTTTCAGTCTTCTTTCTCCAGACACCCTAGTGGCCAATATATTGTTTAGACCAAAAGAATGTTCGAGTCGATTTCTCCGTAATGACCTGAGCTGCCGAGTCCCCTTTGGCTAATGCCCATGATGATGGAACACATCCTGCTATCGCGTGTGCATGCTAACAGGGTATGTGCATGTGCATGCACATAACTCCTCACACTGTATTCCCACCTCTACTGGAGACACGTGCATCATTCCCAAAGCCAAGACAGAGAGAGCGATGAGAAAGATGGATGATGTCTGTTGCATGCCGTGTTTTAGAGAACATTTGTACGGTGGGGTGGAGGAGGAGGGGGTTGGAGGAAGAGAGTCATGTCTGAATTGCCAGAGGATCATTCCACATCCCTTTACACCATCAACCAAAGTCCTGTTTGGGTAAGGTGAAACGGCCAAGGGGGTAGAGGGTGATTACATTAGCATGCCTGCCACTTCACTGGACAAGCGCCTTGGACCATTGCATAATCCTTCAGTGCGGTCCTGGAACCCCAAGCCTCGGAAAGATAGACGGAAAGGTGAAGACATCGGACAGAACTGGCGCTGGAAGTGTAAACAGCGTTATGTCACACCTCAGCAGGTTGCCTGCAGCATTAAACGGATCATTTATTTGTAATGATTCTGTTAAACATCAGCCCAGCAGGAGGACGGGAACTGCGCAGTGTGGTACAGAGCCACTTTTGTGGCTTGCTTCACGGGCCACCATCTCCGAGAACCAATTATAGCAATGCTTCCATTACGGTTTAAACACATGGGGGCCACTCTTAATGTGGCACGCCATCTGACAAAAGTGAATGCACACCACGTTCAAAACCAGCGCTGCACTCGTAATTGCTTGCGCATGTTTCCTCGAAGCTGGACGGTGAGCTCCGGGTGACTCATGAGCAGTATGGGAGCAAACAGTAGGCTAGAAAGTAAGTGGCTGAATGAGGCCGGTGTGGAGTCGGGAAGGTCGCTGAGTTAAAAGTGCCACCCGGCTCCTTATGGGGCTTACCTCATGCTGAAAAAGCACAGATTCGCCATATAAAAACCTCATGCCCAATTTCCCTCCAGCCCTCCAGCTCAATGAGGGCTATGTCTGTCAACCAGGCACGTGCCCTGGTTGTGCAAAAACACACATGCATACACTCTCACTTAACCTCTAAGGCTCTGCGGTCATTAGGTAGATCAGATGTGTTTATGTGTGTAGCGAAGTGGGAGAGTGCATGCGCCCGATTTGTGTTTTCAGTGCTGCCTCAACAAACCACTCCTTGTTCTGGAATACCTGGAGCAGGGTTTATGTGGTTTGTAAAATAGAAGCTGGAGAAACATGGCCCACTCTTGAGGAGTGCCCCCGGTGCTTACTTTGTCCGCACCTGAGAGGGGTACTGTCTCTCGGGGCTCTTGTGGGATGTTAGTGGTTCGGTGTGATAGTGTAGTGCACCCTGCAAAAACACTGGCGAGACCCACCTGTCATGAAATGAAGGTGGTGAAAAGAAGGTCTACCTTTTCCGAGCCGGTGTTTACTTGTGGCTCTTGGGGTTTTTCAGTACTCTGTTTGCCATCTGAGCTCCCATGTTGGGCTCGACGATCACTCTGTAAGTGCTGGCCTCCTATCTGAGCCGCCTGTTTTGTCTAACTGGCAGTCAATATGAAAGAAAGCGCCGTAGCAAAAGTGCAGTACATTATGGAATTACTGTTCCATGCCTGTCTGTCAGGGAACTGTATACTCCTGCAGAAGAAGGCCAGTGTGAGAAAATTTCATGCTATTATTGCGTTTCGCAGATCTGCTGAGAGAGGAATTGGGAGCATATCATTCAGAGTCCCTTTTCTCACAGTTCCAGTTGTTTTGAAAGCTTACTGAGTGCAAGAAAAGCCTGGGGTTTGCGGTGTCTCAAGGACTAGGAGCATGCTTCCTCATTTCCCTCTCTTTGCTAAAACCAATTTTCAGTACTGTTTTGGATTTTGGTAGCTGTTACTGTAAATTCTTCTCTGCTAGCATATTTTTTCTGCATATAAATCTGTTTTAAATAAGCCCGCTGCTGTTCGCCAGATTGGTCCGGTCTTGGCCTCTTCCGGATGGCCCTACCTTTAATTGTTGTGAATGGCTCGGGTTCCGTAAAAGCTCTTTCTCCTTGCCTGCGTTACAGGTCAGTCGTTTGGCAGCCCTCCATTATTGTGTGCTTCATATGTATGTTTCAGGCCTCAGCTGCACGCTGTAAACAGTGGGCGTGCGCGCGAGTGTGTGCGCATGCACGGGTGAACACTTGGCCAGACGGCTTGCGTGAGACCATTTAACTGTGTCTGCAGCTCTTTTCAAGAAAAACATTTGATAAACAGATTGCGCTGGCCTGCGGAACAGAAGTAACGTCTGATTTGGATTGCTGGGAGTGCTAAGACGCCTGCCCGACGTAGGGTACTCTGTTAAAGACGTCTAAATTACCCTTGCCACAAAACCACAACCCCCAGGAACAGTTAGCCCTGCAGCCAAATGCAGCCAAGCATCCAACGACCAACACTGAGCTGCCACCACCACCACCACCACCTCTCTCTCCCCTTTTCTCTCTCTCTCTCTCTTTCTGGCTTCAACTCTTTCCCTCCCCGTCCGTCTTGTGATTGTGTTTTTCCTGGAGTAGGGAAGCGGCTTCATATGAGAACTAAAGAGGAAGCGTGTGTTTTTTAGCAAGCGCTAACGCAGATGCTAGCACAGACATGACTAATTACGGAGGCTTGCTCACAGACGTTTTTGAGCAAGCCTTACGTCGTTGGATGGCAGTAAAAAGAAGGGACGGCGAAACCACAGGAATATGTGCTCACCCTGGCAGAAAACGTCGCACACGGCTAAGAGGACTCGGCATGAGAGCAAAGCCGAAAAGTTCCCTCTTGGAGCCAAGCAGACCCTTCGCCCCTCTTCCAGTAATAATAATAAAAAAAAATTAAAATGATAAAAGCGGGAAAAAACGGAGAACCACAGTGAATCAGAGAAAGCAAACAGGCACCGAGTGCCCTGTTTGGAGCCCTGCTGAGTGGGAAAACATGGTAGTGCTGAGACTTCTTCTGTCTGGCTTTTCTCTCGTCTCCCCGTTCAGACCATGCTGTGGGGGTCTGCAGTTGGACCAGGTTCTTTGCGGGGAGGCATCCGTCCAGGGAGGTGTACTTCTACATGGATTTACCCCTAGCCTGCCCGGTTGCCCGTGCTTCTTTTTGTTTCCTGTTGAACAAAGGATTTTTTTTTTTTTATTATTTGGCCTGCATGCTCACGTTGCAATGTGCACGTTTCCTCCGAAAACACCTAGCCTGTTTTCTGTATCCACTGAAATCTTGAATAATGACTCCAAAGCTGTTTAACAGTGGGATTACTGAACTTACTGAACCGAGGTCTATGTTTCAGCACTGATAATTGTTCATAAATTTAACCTGTATGTACAGTATATAGCTACAAGTGTTACGTTGAAGTGTTTCAGCCAAATGCATTGCTAAGAGGTGGACTAAATACAGCTCAATAAACAGACACTGGCAAAGGAATGTGTTGTACTGAAAATGGCACTGACATGGGATGCCAGTTTGTCCAGCTTCTGCCCTGGTCAACTGTAAGTGCTATTATGAAATGAAAGTGTCTAGGAACAACAACAGCTCAACCACCTGGAGGTACAACCTTCAAACTCACAGAACAGGGGTGGCAAGAGCCTGCAGAGTGCCAAGCTGCCTCTGTAAGCATCATCAGCATAAGGACAATGGCTGTTTGTAGGAGCTACAAAAGTCTATGATCAAAATGCACAGTGCCACGCGTCTGGGGCAGTGGTGTAAAGCTCCTTGCTCTTCTGCTGGACTCTGGAGAAGTGGAAACGGGTTCTTAGGGGTATTGAAAATGCTTCACTATCTGTATTTGGCAAATGGCCATGGAATGCATAGAATGCACAGTGCTGACAGTGGAGTTTGGCTGGGGAGGGATAATGGTCTGATTATACTTCGTCCCAGTGAAGGGTGACATTAAAGCCACAGCCTACAAATGTGACAGCAATTTGTGCCCCTATACTCAAAGTGAGGTCAATAAAAACAAGAGGTCAAAAAACAAGACTTTGCATCCAACATCAGTTCCTGACCTTACAAATGTCCTTTTGACCAAATAGGCACACATTCCCACTGACACACTCCAGGCTCCTCAGAAGAGTGGAGTGTGCTATAGCAGTATTGGGGGAATACTCTATAGTGATGGCGATGGCTTTGGAATGGGAAGTCCAATAAACTCATGTGGGTGATGGATCATTCTCAGCACTGCAGTGACACATGGTGCTGGTGTGAGTGAATAAGACACAGCAGTGCTGCTGGAGTGTTTAAACACTGTGTCCACTCACTGTCCACTCTATTAGACACTACTACCTTGCTGGTCCACCTTGTAGACGTACAGTCACAGATGATAGCTCATGTGTTGCCATCCTCTAGTCCTACAAGAGTGTCTTTGATGCATAAGAAGACCCAAATAAAGTAAAAAATGAAGCACTAGAAAACTGTAGCCCCTTTAGTACTGACCAGATAAGCTGATTTTGCACTGTTGAAATGTACCTGTGGTTACGCTCTGTAGAGGCCCGGGGTGGTATTTATGAAAAGGCTTAACTGACCCGTAGGGCTAGCACCTGCACTCGCAGTCCCACTAATGTGTGAGTTTTCCCATTTTGGATTCAGAGCTGTGGTTATGAGTGGGAGTGTGAAGCTGTCACTGCAGGGGGAAAGAGGAAGTGAGGCAGATTAGGAATGTGTCTAGGCCAGGCTACCCAGGAGCCAACAACAACACTGAGTATGGCAAACTGAAGCCTGTGAACTGTGGAGACTGTGGATAGGATGTCCATGTGCTTTTGGATATGCTTTCCGAGCTGTTTCCCTCAGCGGAGCCTTGGTTATGTCCTGGAGACAGGCCTTCCTTAGGTGGAGCTTTTTGGGCCTTATGGTGCGCTGAGGTGAGGAGCAGGGAGAGTATTTGATCTCGCTCGTCACATTCAATCAAAGCATAGGTCCGCTTATCCTGGAGGGAAAGTCTGGAAGCCATCAGGGCAAGCAGAAAAAGAGAAGCCCGGAGAGATTGGTAATGCTTCGCTGAGTGTACAGGTCTGAGGACGACACAAATGTAGAGTGTGGGTCAGGGCTTCTGCCGAGAGAATGAGAACAACAGCCCAGACCAAGGCAATCTAATATCTACACTGTTAAGGGCCCGGTGATTTATAGCACTGTCGCCGCCCCTCTGCTCCCACCCAGTGGCCGCTCCCATACACCTGATCAGATCTGTGTAAATATCTGGCGCGATGAGTAACATGAGGATGAAATTATCATTCCTTACTGGAGGAAATAAAAGCAAACAGGCTCAGCTGTCACAGGGAAGGACAGGTTAAGCAAACAGGCAGGAGCAAGAACACTGAGTACAGCCCATGCTCTGGCATCCATGCTTCTTCTGGCAGGCTTAAACCCTGGTGGGTTCAGTTTCATCTATGCACCGACCTGTCCAGGAGCCTACCATGCAGGTCCTGCTGGCTAATACAGTGGAGCTCCATCTGCTCGGTCAGCATGTAATTTCTATAGTGTGAATTGTTTATGCACAGCAGCGTTACACAGTCTCTCCATTGCTACTGGCTCTAATACCGGCTAGCGTAGCACTTTGAAAACTGACCAAGTATGTCACTGAGCAGATGAAGGGTTTGACACCTCGGATCTCTGGAAGTAATAAGAACTTGTTCATAACTGAAGCAGAAGTATGGTATGTCTTCTGAGGAAAAGTCCAGATAGCAGCTATTTGCTGGCCTTAGCTTCCAGAAGCCCTTGGCACATCTCTCTCTCTCTCTCTCTCTCTCTCTCTCTCTCTCTCTCTCTCTCTCTCTCTCTCTCTCTCTCTCTCTCTGCGTTAATTAGATTTTACCAATAGACTTTGATCTCTTGTGAGAAAATCTCCTTAAAAGGAGCGAAGGCAACACGTTACCAAAAATCCCATCCTGAAATGGCAAGCGGTGGAACACTGATCCCCTTTTGTCTTTTTCTCCTCAGCTTGGAGACTCTGAGCCCGTGAGATAGATGACCATGCTGCTGGTGCCTGTGTGTGTGCTGCTGATGCTGGGGGGCCATGCCCTAGGCGGGGGCTATGCTCCTGTGCCACAGATGAAGTACATGCAGCCAATGATGAAGGGGCCTGTTGGACCCCCCTTCAGAGAGGGGAAGGGCCAGTATCTTGGTAAGTGCTGTTGATTACTAGCTAAGAGATCAACCAAATTCTGCAGTAACTATTCCCTGCCTGTTGTTGTAACTGCATCACACAAAATAAAATACAGCCCTTTTAACTTGTTATATGCGTGCGAACTCTGGGAATTCTGCATAATTAAATGATCATGGTGTAAACAAAATCATTCAGAGTGGTTTGGCTTGAAAAGCTCTGTTTAAGAGAAATTGCTGAATCAGAATTCTTCACACTGGTAATGATGGGAACCAGAGATCTGAAGGGTTTAACACTTCCGGAAACTCCCTCAGATAAAGTTATTGGATGGCATGGTTGCTAATGTGCTGCCTGAGACATTGTCTTGTGATATGTTTATGATCAGGTTTTGGATTAAAATGTATTTTAATCTATTTATTTTAATCCATTAAAGGCAGCAACACACACATAGGTTGTATAGGCAAAGAAATTGGATTCATGACCATTTTAGCAGCATTACATATGAATACTCAGAAGGCATGTGTAGATTCACTGGTGGTTTTAAAGGGTAAATAAAATGGCTTTATTTGTGTTAGTTAATTTGTGATAGTTTTGTATTAAAAATGTTGGATTAAATTTTTTATTATAATAAAAACTATTTATTTTAATCCATTATTGGCAGCGAGGTGCATGTAGGCCATTGTAAGACAAAATAGCCCCCAAAGAAAACTTTTTATTTTAGATGTATGACCATTTTACCCTTAAATATAAACACCCAGAAGACATGTGTAGGTTCACTGGTGGTTTTAGAAAGTAAATAAAATGGCTGTATGTGTGTTGTAGACATGGCGAGCCCTGGTTCCCATCACCACCACTGTGATGAAAGTCTGTGGGTTTCTCCACAGTGAACCAATTTATGTCAGATCTCTCTGAATCAGTCTGTTTACTTCTGAATGACTTTTGAATGATTATTTAGAAGTTTAAAGAAAAGTTGGTGCAATTCCCCTTGGAACATTGTCATTTATTATAACACACCATTAAATAAGTCAAAGTTCTTCTTATGTAGTGTAATAACCTTCACCTCCCTCTAAACCATCTTCTATGTTTTGATTGTGTTTGATCTCTGTGAAACAGCAGGGATGGAAAAAAATAACTGATCCTTTAATGCATCGCAAATCTCTCTGGAAAGGTTCTGAACGTATATCATCGCTGTCCAATGAAAAACAAGGATCTCCAATATGGCAGCTTTACAGGGGAGGGCAAAAACCTTATGAGATTGCAATGTAAGTCAGTGGAACCAGACTTTTTCCCAAGCAATTTAGGGTCATGTCTGTTGGACCATCATTCATGACGTTTCCGCACAGTGTAAACAGCAGCTGCTTTGTTCAAAAGATGCACACAAGTAAAAGTCAACAGAAATGGAGATGCATGTTTTTCATTGGACAGCGACAAAGTATCTATAACTGCTGTGATTAGTATTAGAATTAGTCTGGGTAGATCAGCCTTGAGTAGCTTTAGTTTAACCTAAAGCACTAAGTAAAGTCACAGCCATCACTGTACAAATTTGGATAAAACAGCCTCTTAAAAAGTAGAACATTTAAGACATTTAGCAGACGCTCTTATCCAGAGTGACTTACAACCATGCTTAGTGTTCTGTTGGATAATATTTTAAAGCTAGTACAGGAAGGCTAGAGTCTAAACTTGCCATGAGCTCAGACACTGCCTGAACAGGGGTCAGTGCTAATACCTAGAGAGATCAATACACATACATATATAAAGCATATATAAAGCAATACACATACATATATATGTTGGTTGGTGTAGCTCAGTGGATAACACCACGAGCCACCACCACAGGTGGGAGACTGGGGTTCAAATCCTGGTATGGATGACTACACCATGCTACAGCAATAAGAGTCCTTGGGCAAGACTCCTAACACCACATTAGCCTACCTGTAATATGATTAACCTTGTAAGTCGCTCTGGATAAGAGCGTCAGCTAAATGCCATAAATGTAAATGTAAAGCAAATATGCACTACCTGGCAACCCCAGTCCAGCGATCAGACCTATAGAGACGAAAGGTCATTATGAATATAAGTGCAAACCGTATTTCAACATATGCAAATAACTTACACATCTACTAGTGCTCACTCACTTAAGTGTGTTACGAAGAGATGGGTCTTCAGTCTGCGCTTGAAGGCCACAAGAGAGTCAGCTGTTCGGACAGCCGTAGAAGGCTCCACATCCAATGCTACTGCATATGCACCAGTTTACAATCACGTAATAAACCAATTAAAAGGGACCTGTTATGCAATTCCAGTTTTTCTCTTTCCTTTAATGTGTTCTGTAGCTTTTCGTGCATGTAAACGGTCTGCAAAGATATAAAGCCTAAAGTACACGACATAGGGAGAAACTCTCTCCCACAGAAACCTCTTTCCTCAGTTGGAATTCCAGCCTATTACTCTGTTACAAGGTGATGTCATCTTGTAATACAAATCCTCATTGCTCACATACCGGCAAGCTTGGCACACCCTCACACAACGCTCAGAGAGCTAAAACAGTCAAACCTGATCGCTCTGCTCAAGTCTAGTCTGTGACGGTAGCTCTAAGACTTGTTTTACTGGACTTTCAGGATCGAACTCTGGCTCAAACTGATACAGCAGAACCGACACTACTGTAAGAATAGCAGGATGCTACTCCGGTGGTTGACCAAACAAAACGGAGAGGGCAGTTTGACCAGTCAGTGCACACTGGGTGCATAGGGAGGTGGGGCTTAAAGGCACAGGAGCTCTAATAGAGATTTTCAGATAGAAGGTGAATACAGGCGTACAGTGTGAGAGAAATACTGTGTTTTTGGAAATAACGGAGCATGGAAATAAGCATAACAGATGCCTTTAAAACATTTTACTTTAATTTTTAATCAGTTCTCAATATTTTTGCTGAAAATAAATACTATAAATAGCTATAGCATAATATCTTAACCTATTAGACACATAGACATAACAAAAGTTAGAGTTTTTATTTCAGTTAAATTATATTCAAATTTAACTACCTACTTACCTACCAAGTAACTAGTTAGGCAGATGACAGATCATAGTGTTGGCTTTAAATATCAAAAATTAAGATTACCATTTATAGGCACATCTTGGCTTCAATCCAATAGAATCATGAAGTGCTTAAAGAGTCCCTCCTCTAATCCGTGGGTGGCAAACAATAAGACTAGTAATGTCCCTCCCACACCCATCATCAAACAAAATAGCTAGTCCTGCTCAGAGGCCCTTCCTAAAACAGGGCTTCACTCAACAGTACTCTCTTTATCAAAAGTACAGGGCCACAAACAGTTGCACCCAGAAGTAACTAACCTGTAGGAAGGAAACTTGGTGGGTAGGTTCGACATAGTGAGACATAGGAATGATGAAGTTACACGCTCTGCCGCGCATGTGACATAAGCAAGGACAGGCCTTATCACTGTACCTGTATCACTGACCCAACAACCACGACTGCAGACGTTCGGTGATGGCCCAAAACCATACTGAGAGACACTACTTCTGTATGTGTAGCTCAATAAATATTCCCCATATTAGTCTACATTAATCATCATTATTGATCCTGGCAACCTTTATCTTCCTCCCCAACAGCACTGCAACCCCACACTTCCTTCTGGGTGCAGCTGTTCAATTGATGATGAGTAACATGCTACAAAATGAAAATGTGTTTACCTGCAGGTATTAGAGGCTACACTATACAGGAGGTAAATACTTGGCATAAATGAGTGCTAACTTTTATCCCAATCCTTATATATAATCATATAATAATAATAATAATAATAATAATAATGATAATAATAATAATAATAATAATACGTAGATGCTAATGTTGTTGTTGTTGTTGTTATTATTATTATTATTATTATTATTATTATTATTATTAATAATAATAATAATATTTGTGTAGATGCTAATGTTGTTGTTGTTGTTTTTGTTGTTGTTATTATTATTATTATTATTATTATTATATCAGAATGCCACATAGGCGACTGAGTGTTTGGATGACTGTATCAGATTTGGGCACAGAACCCAACCGCTACGTCTTCAATCTGAGCTATAGTTCCTTCAGGCAGCGAGGGGTCAGGGAAAGGAGCCAGAAGTGTGTCAGACTGTGAGAGGAGCAGGGATGAACAATGAGAGGACAGGAACGGTTTGTCGTTTAGTGTCTCCTCTCCCCTCACTGATTTATGAGGAGCATTGTGAATGTGTCAAAGGAGGAGAGAGAAGAAGAGACAGGGCTGGAGAGGGATGGGGTGGGTTGAAGTTGACTCCCTTTGGAGCAGTATATCACAGGCACATATACTCCAGTTCCAGGCCTGCCAGGGAGGGAATCAAAGAGGAGGAGAAGGAGG